>BGPT01001493.1:94067-115366 GCA_003297045.1 Symbiodinium sp. clade C Y103
CTTTTTGTTGTTCTTTGATCAGCGATCCGCCAATGTGCTTCATATGAAACCTGTCAGGCGTGCAGGTAGTCAAGAGGAAAAACTTTTGTCCTGGTCTTGTATTCCCATTGTAGGTCCATGATGTTTGTTATTGCGGTGGGAATATGTTCATTCTGTCTCCTTATATATGACATTCTATGAGGATATGGGGATCCATGTGATACAATTGTCATTCTAATTCTATATAATTGTCATATAGTTGTCTTGTTGACATTATATGACTATACCACTTCCCATTGTCATATATATATAATTGTCAATGTATGAGGATCCATGTCAATATGTATAATTACTTGGAAGTTCATGGGAGGAACAAGAATGTATGTCCATGATATTCCCATTAGATTCCGATTGGATTCCAATGAATATACCATTCATCCATCAAATCACCAATGTTGAATTACGGCCAGCACTTGTGCAATGCCCCAACGTCTTTCGGAATGATTGTTGGGAACCTCATGTTTGGTGACCCTTATAGTACTTTGTGGCCTTTTAAAATGTTGAGATTGTTTAACTTGATGTGGTCCACGTGGCTTCGTGGACCACGTGATTGCTGACCCTCTGCGGGGTTTCGGCTGTACCACAAACGCTGTTTTCAAAACTTTTTACATAAACCCTAAAGAAAACCTTGAAAAACCCTAGGAAACCCTAAATGTACCTCAAAGAAACCCTAAAGAAACCCTAAATGAACGCTAAAGAAACCCTAAAGAAACCCTAAATGAACCCTAAAGAAACCCTGCAAAAACCATATAAAAATGTATATAGTGAAGTATCTGTGGGGCGTTGCGGGCGTGCTGCGGGTTAAATTAGTGCTGGCTGAATTAGAATGATTCAAGAACCTGAAAATAGCTGGTATCATGAAGCCATCTGCGGATAATTCCCAGAATCCAAACCCTTATTCCAGGGACGTCACGACGTGATGTCATTCTAGTCCATCCGAAATTCATAGACAATCCCAAGTGCATGCTATATAGCAGCCCATAGATATAACATGTGTATATGTAATATATTATCTGTATCTGTATATTCCCCATAGATATAATCACACCCATGTCATATGACCAACTCTAAGATGAGTCATCAACCATAGACCATAGAGAATTTAAGTAATTAATCATGGGGATTCCTGCTGATGTGTCACCAAGAAAAATTGGCATGTCGTTGCATTTTTTTTTTGCAATGTTTGATGAACCATAATTATTGATGTGATTGAACCCAAACAGGGTGATCTAAGCACGTGGGGGAAAAAAGGACTTGAACTTGAACAACTCAGATGATCTGAGCCACAAATCCCAAGAGCGGGAAAAATGGGCCCAAAAGCACTCCACCACGTCCCGCGCCTGAAAAATCCAGTCTTTGACTTCGTTTTCCCAGGCCTTGACTCGGGATCAAGACTTGCGGGGTATGCAGAGAGGGACAATTGCATGATTTTTTGGGCCCTAGAATAACTTACCTATATAATCCTATATATACATCCGTATCCTGTCGAAATCATTCTTAAGTTCTATCCAGGAGATCCTATCGGAAGCCTGGTGGAATGGTCACCCTGAGCGCGGCACGGTGGCTTTCACATCCACGTCCTAGGCTCCAGGATATGTTGCTGAAATCATGGCAAAATTGCGAGAGAAAGATGTAAAAGAACGATGAATTAGCCATGTCCCACCTTAGGTGGCGATCATTGACCAAAAAAATGGATTGGAACAACCCTGCTCATTGTGGATATGTTTTCATCCTCATCACAAATAAGTGGAAAATGGAAACTGATTGAAAGCACCAACGAGCTGTTTATTGGGTCAGTTGGTATCAGTACTATAGGTTCAGCAAGTCTAACTTGGCAGGAAAAACAAAAGGTACTGATGGAATCATCAAAAAAGGGAGGAAGCGTGAGGGAGTTGGAATTCTGGCTATCTCAGTCGACTACGATCGAGCCTGGTGATAGCTGTGCAGAATGATCAATTGCCACAATTACCGCAAATGTCCGAAAAATAGCTTAACTTTCCCAACAGTGCTGGTTCTACTGTTATGGTTGGTCCTTCAGCCACATACCTGGGTAAATTATCATAGTTATTCATACTGAAGCTTCAAAGTTCCGCTTTTTGGGGATAGTTACCCCAAATCCAATTCGCATCATCGTCTTCCCAGGCATTGCCTGGAAACCATTTCAGGAGATCATTTCTGCGGTCAAAAATCGACAAAATCGCAACAAAATCCTACAGCTAATGACCCGATGTTGATACTGTATGTTTCATCAACACAGGAACAAGCAGATTTAGTTTATAATCAATGCTTTATTCATTGATCATTCCTAGTAACCAAGTAGGTTTGATGTGTTTGCTCCAACCCATGCACTTGACATTTAAATCTGATCCTAGTTCTTCCATTCAATCCCAACAAAGACCCTCTGGTAGTTTAACATAGCTATGGAAGCCATGCATCTAGTTCGACGATGTGCTTTTTAAACAGACTTGTTGTCCACTTCACAAACTGTTCTAAAATCACCAGAGGGTAGTATGCCATTGCAATCCTCCATTACCATGAGTTGTAGTGGGGGTCCATCCCCAATTTTTCTCTTCAACTCCTCGCCAAGGTACCCGTCTGACACGATGCCAGTCGTCCACATAGCTCGGATTCTCAGCCTTGAACGCACGTGTAGATGGTTGGAAAATCACCGACAACAACGGTACAGTCGGGGAAATCGGTGGGTATGTCTTTTCAAGGTTTAAAAAGATGTGCCAACGCTTGCAGGCCCCCAACAAGTGCAAGAATGAGAAACCTCTTGCGAACCGCCAGGGCGGAATTGCTGTTCCTTGGGGAAATACCAGGCGTTTTGAATGGTATCTTGACATGTGTGCCATGGTCAAAACATGGTATATGAGGTTTATGGTCATCCATCCCATGATGGGAATCCTGGTTGCGGGTACATAACTCCTATGGATTGATGACTATCCCCCAGCATGACACATGTCTTTTGACCAAGTCCGATGCCCTTCCATCAAATTTGCACCGGTTGAAACCAACCTCTTGGTGAATTTTACGAGTTTGGGGTGCTGGCATCACTTTACATTCAAAACCTTTGCAAACAAAACAGTTTTAGAGTAAGTACTTGACGCAGGTTCAATGGATTGATTTTCATGAGCCATGGGAAACCAGGGCGAACAACCCATCCGAAATAATTCTTGGCCGGTCCGGTGAGGTTTCCCTTGAACCGGGTCCCGAAGACCGTGCATCCCAATTTTGGAAAGTACTATACACCCTTAATTCGGAAGGGGCGTCATGTTGGTTCTGGGGATGGGAGTGGATATTTACGTATACAATATTATATTACATGAAATTACTATAGCCACGCAAAAAAAAGATGAGATTTACATATAGTTTACATATAAATTTACGTCATATTCTTCCAGGTTTCTGCATCGGGGGGTTGCGATGATCTGGCAAGACCCTCAGCTATCACGACTGCACCGCCGTGCCTCGGGTGGTGGGAAACCTGCGAGAGAAACTCTCAACGGAGTTTGGGTCACTAATCGAGTTTATATGATTCACTGGTAGATGATGGTAGATGGGTACTTGGGAAAATTTGATTTACTATAGGTAGATGGCTACTTGCGCTTGGATTCATTCAAGATAGAGTTTCTGGTGATTCACTAAAGAAAACATGACACTGTCTGGTAACTCAACATCACCATTTATTGCAGAAATGGAAAGTGAATATGTTGAACAAGGTTTTCACGAGTTTGGGATCAATCCTTACAAGGTGAGGCCAGTGATGTGTGTTGGTGTATAAACGATGTGGTAAGACCAGGTGCCTCACCGCCTCACCCTTGACGTCGGCTTCGGAAAACCAAGGGGCCTCCGGGAGGCAAGGGTTCCTGACCAACCTGCTCGCACCAATAGATGTACTCCTCCTCTACCTTGGCCCAAGGAATCCGGACAAGGAGGTCATTTCCATTGGTGTTTCGCAAGTTTTTGTGGTTCATAGGTATGCTTATTCTGTGGTTAATATCTGGTAAATATGGGTAAGTATGGTTAATGTCAAGATGTATGAGGACAATGATATGTACAGTAATATGTATAATCTTATATCGTTTTTCCAATACGGGATCCCAAAACGAAAAGATTTCATACTAAACCAGGATTTCTCAGGGGGAACTGAAAATATTGAGGAAGGGGAAGGAAATCCAATGGATTTTTTTAACGCTAGAATCGTCACTTACCATCCATCCATCTGCGCAGATTCTGCACTGTACTGTGGCGGTCAAAAATGGTGACAGTTTCCAAGGGGCGGCTATCATGATGTTGGTCCTGTCTTGACCCTTTTCCACGATCCGTTTTGAAGGTACCCAATGCTGACTTAGTCCTCAAAGTCAACGGAAAGTTCGGAAAGATGAGCTTTAGAAAAGATTCTAATGATTCTAATAGATCGATTCTAATGGTTCCAATAGATCATTCGTTCACCTTCCCTTACATCCCTGACATGACATGTTCATAGCATGCACGCCCGCCTGAATGTAATAGTGGCAGAAGGCATGATAGATCTCCTGCCAGCGACATTTTGTTCAAAAACATGACCTGATCAGGATTAGAACGACCCTTAGATACTTGCAAGAAAGAACGGGAATCTACTGTTAGGATATGGAAACATGCCTTCAATATTCCTAGATTTCTCCATTTCTTACTTGCAAGGTGAAATGATACGCATTTTGAACGGCAAATGCCCCGTCTAACATTGTTTATTTTGATGGCAAGGAGTTGTAGGTAGGATGACCCTTTCCACTCAGTCTTGACGCTATGTGAAGCACATGTTTGTTCCATCTTCTCTGTTAGATACTTGTTCAACTTAATGTAGAACACATTTTTGGATGTCGAATATCCAATTCGAGAAGTGGACTTCTTCTTAGCTTCAGGAAAACTCACCAATGATTGGGCGAATAAGGAAGAACCCTTCAGAAATGTCCCAGCATTCGCTTTCCTTGTGCTCATTCAAGGCCAGGAGCAGCTCCCTTCGCGTCACAAAGCCCCTCCTGGGCTCTTGGGGGTCCGAGATTCACCACAGGGGCGGCCATGACATGGGATGGATCAAAGTTGTATCCCAAGAAAATGCTTCTGGATCAATGTGTTTAAAAATGATATTTCTAAATGTCTATAATACGTGAAAATGAGTGAATGTGATCAGAAGCATCTGTAGGTTCAGGTTCTTGAGATTTGTATCCCGCAGTGATCATTCAAAAAATCGGGCCCCAAGACTGGTCCACGGTCTGCAGATCAGCCCAGAAGATCAACCGATTCTGGGGTTGGAAACAAAGACTGCAGGTCATGCCCACGAGATAAACAACGGACATGGAGCATAGCACGGCTCATCCTCTCTATACCCTGCAAGCGCAACATGCATTAGTTGGGTAGTGTATTAGATCAAGTACAAGGCGAGGCCTGCCAGTCACAAGATGTCATAAGTTGGTCTATAAACCCATGCACTAGTTCGATATATCTAAAACAAACAATAGTGAACCTAGTTATAAAACCAAGTCAGCTATCATGAACATGGGCCTCACCCTGTACTCTCTCAGGTGCTCGAGCACTGCGAGCTCGTCAGCATCCGAGATCGCTGGGTTTATCTGGTCGATGTCTTGATGGCTTAAAGAACTATACGAATCTATTGGCCTGCCATTCACCCTTGGTTTCCCCATTTTTTCCATCAAATGATGGTTTCAAATCCAGCATTCTGAGGAAAGCCATCTCTTCCTCCCACTCCGGAAAACTCACATGGACCCCCAACAGCTTCTTTGTCAGCTGGTTCTCCATGTCTGTTGTCAGTATGGTCAAAAATGGCTCGTAAACTATGGTCCCCCAAGAATTTCTGTCTGTTTTGGGCTGGTTTTTCAGTTTTCAGTATAGGATTGGCCCATTCATGGCAGGCCAAGGTTTACCCAGCCAATACCCAAGGCTTGTTGACTTATCTCCCATGCTTTATGCTTCTTCACCCCGTTGCCAAATATAACATTTATAATATAACCCTCCAAAAAACTAATATTTCTATGTTCTATGGAAAATAACCATTTATAGATGATTTACCATATAAACCTGCTGATTTCCCATAGTTATGTTAAATTACCAAATGGTAATTTCCCATTAAATCCCATTTCTTGATGACGGAAAAACCTTCACCTGGAGCCAGAGGCTAATCCTGAAGCTTTACCCACTTTGAACCCAGCCCGAGGACCCGGTGGGACCCCGCACTCTTCGGGGTCAAGCCTCGCAAAGAGCCTGACATCCCAACTGGTGAGATGATGGAAAATGGACAGTATACTCGACAATGATTGGAGATGCGACTGTAAAAAAAATGAGTGTTAAGTGTGTTAATTGAATACAATAATATATATATATATATATAATTATATATATATATAAACTCAATACTAGTTAACAACAGAGGTGGAAATGCGTTCAAAGACCAAAGAAAAGCACGAAATTATTCCAGGCCCTCCAGCCCGATAATTTTCAGGACCCAACATGAATAGATCTACTGAAGCAGGGTTTCTGGGTGGCTCTTAAAGAGGGAAAGGGATTGTTGCACGACGCCAAGCAACCTGACAGACTGGTGTGACTGGCAGGGTCTCAACAAGTTAAGGTCGATTTACAGATGAAGTTTCAAGTAGAACCAGCCGAAAAGATCCTTTCCAAATGAATCATCCTCCAGACCCATTTGTGAAGATTCCTTGAACTTCCATCATGTTCCGGGACGTATCTCTTGAAGTTGAATCAAATTGACTTTCCATCAGAACTGCAGACCCTCACCTTGGCGAGGAAAATGAAAAAGCCTTTTTCTGTGCCTTATACCAAGCTCATTACTTGGCATCAGCAAAAATCTTCGATGATTGCTATATGCTGCCAACAATAGGGATTTGTTGACGAGCCTTCAAGCTGTCGTGCGTTAGACACAGAAGTTTGCAGTTTGTGTCAAACTTTTCGGTGGCGGAAAAGTGGAAACATGGCCAATCTTAGATGCTCAATGCAAAAGTTGTTCTTCATGTTTTGCTGAGTATGATTCCTCTTCTCCAATCTGGGTATGGAATTTACACCGCGTTCATGGCAAGTTTGAGAGGGAACATGATCATTAACCAGTGGATGGAATGGGGTCCCCATTCTTCAGACAAAGCCATGTCTGATCAGTGCTTAAAACCCATCACCATCAAATGAAACCACCGAAAGGATTTCTCCCTATCAATTACCCTCCGGCAATCAAACATGGCAATTGACAAATCCTCCATTTATACATGATGTTCCCATTAAATCCTCTATTTATAGTGGATTTCCCAGCTTGCCATGTTTGACTGCCAGAGAGTAACAAAAAAACAGCTGTTCAACTCCCAAACTCACAACCGTCCACCAACTCCACCACTAAAGATTATGCCGGTGCGACTCGCGGATGCTTAGCATGCTGTAGTAGCCCTCTATTGCAGGGAGCCTCAAGTCGCTGCAAGTTGTTGTGGGGCCCCCGAATTTACGACAGGGAAAACATAGGAAAATGATGATTTTAATGACGAAGATCGGGAGTCTAATGGGAGTTGTAGCGAATTTATGATAGCTTTGTTGGTGAACATAATTGCAGCAGCTTAGTTTCTACTTCCCGTGTAGCAACCTCCCAAAAACCAGACAAGTAAAATCCAACTAAGATAGTGGTGAATTACTTTTCTACCTTTTTGGGGATTAGCAAAAAGGTTCTCTTATCCAATTCTAGGAATTTGACTCCAAAAGTCACAACTTGCGATGAACAATTGTGGAAACGGAAGAGCCTCGCAACAAAGTGAACAGCGCAGGGAATTCTCAATTCAGAATTAAACCTAACTTTGAAGGAAACAGACTAGGGCGCATTGGATGAAATCCTAGAGTCCTAGGTTCTGTCTCTTTGGGGGATATCACCTCGACTGCATCCAATCCAATGTACGAAATGTCGCAGGGATGCTTCAACCTCTATCAACATTAAGAGAGCGTGAGTGAAAATGGAATGTACCACCCAACTTATGGCGAGTTTAATGGGAAGACGAGGTTCCAAACCATCAAAGTTGCCACGAGCCGCATCCAGACCACTAGTTGGATGTAAAGCCCCAAACCTTGGGTAAGTGACGACTAGTGCATATCTGGGCTGCCTTCATCAAGGTTTACCCAGTAAATACATGGTGGTTGTTGGTGTATCCCCCATGTTTCGTCGTCTTTACCCTATTTGACTGCCCCATGTTAATCCTTGACATGAAGCTTTATCTAGCAACTTTGAACCACTTTTTGCACAACCCAAAATGTAAGGTGGAACACCCACGTATGATTATAATAATCTTCAAGCGCAAACAATCATCTTCCAAACCCCATCAAATCTGGGTTCCTTGCGAAGACATGGCTTAAGTGGCTTGAACAAGTGATGAAAAGGGCTTACAAATGAATGGCTGAATAATAGTTGGATCCGATTTTTGGTATTTCTATACTAATGACAACTAGACTACCCTCTGGTAAATGAACAGAACAATATGGAAAACTCACGGAGAACCCATGGAAAAAGCCATGATTTCTTGGGAAAACAATCCTCGCAGGAGTCCCTGAGAGCCCCAACTCCTCTGCCTTTTCCTCCTCCGAGTCCTCTTCCGCCTCTTCCAAGGCTTTCGCCAAGGGTGACTGAGGCCTGGCCAGAGTTCATCCTACCGCGAACAACAACTAAGATTAACTCACCGCATTTACGAACATAATGAGTGGATGATAAGTAAGCTAAGAAGCATATGAACTGACTTAAGCACATTTGCTAAGTTAAGACATGGTTAACTCACAATATAACAATATTTACTAGATTGTATACCCTCCGGTCATTTCACAGTTTGCTATATTAAAGCCATGGCCCATTTAGTTCGATGGTTTGCGTATGAAAAATGGTAATGTTCCAGTTCGCAAACTGTAACAAATTATCAGAGGGTAAGTTATCTGATTCTGATTAAATCACCATTTTCAGTGGTTCAACCACCATTTTCAGTAGCTAAATTCATTGGTTCATCACCATTTTCCCTATAAATTTGGCCATCAAATGGGGCAACATTCCCATTAAATCGCCGTTTATTAATGGTCAAATCATGAAAAAACCTCATTTGTTGCTGGTTAAATCGCCATTTGTTGCTGGCCAAATCCTATGAATTCCCCGGGGTGCCTGGGAGACTCGACGGTGTCGCTGACTGGACTGGGAGGCGCATCCTTGGGAGATGACTGGGGCCCTGGGATCCCGATTTCTGGGATTTCTTTGGGGATTTAAGCATAAATCATTGGCGTTTAAGCGTCCAACAATGTGGATTATGATGGGGAGACAATGGGATATATACATATATATATATATAGAAATAAATAAATGTGTGTATATATATATATAATGGGGATTGATCTCATTTACAATAGGGATTTCACTATGATAAATAGGGATTTCACCAGGATAAATAGAGATTTCGCAAATCATGGGGATTAGAATGGGGATATGAAAAGTAATCCGCCGGTGTCATCAAGTATGGCTGATGGTGGTGAATGGTGCTTCACCGGTGAGTTCACCAAGTAGTGCTATGGGGATATGACGCGATATAATGGGGATTTATAACGAGTCGCCTCTGGTAATCAAACATAGGAAAATCCACCATTTGTAAGGGATTTTCTCATTAAAACCCTTCATTTATAGGAAATTTCCAATTGCCATGTTTGATGACCGGAGGGTATACTTGGAAATCATTTACATGGCTAGCTGGGAAATCCCCGAACTAAATGGGATTTCATCAACATAATTGAACTAAATGGTTACAAATGAGTGATTTTCCAGCCATGTTTGATTGCCAGAGGATTTCGTAAAGCCAAGCATGGTGAGTTCACCTCCGCTGGGAAACCTGAAGAATTAACTATACCCTCTGGTAAACTAACATAGCTATTGAAAATGGCCATTGAAATAGTGGATTGTCCCATTAAAAATGGTGATTTTCCATAGTTATGTTAGTTTACCAGAGGGTATATATGGTACAATATGGTGAAATATATCCACTTATAACTGGAACTGCCCCAAGGAACCCAGTCCATTGCGAATCCCTCCCTCAACATTTGTCGTGTACAAAGCTTTGACCGCGGCACATGTAATATCCCAAGCTATGATGAATATGGTCAATGGCAATTTGAATACCCAATGGATCAAGGTCCCAATTATGTAAACTATCTAACTTGACTATGATTTAAGAAAAATTTAAGACTAACTAGATCTTGGTGATATCAGGTCCATGCACAAAATATAGAGCATAGCATGGTTTCTGCTTTGCAAATTGAGGGTTTCCGGTTTCAATGTTCCCTTCATCCAATTCTGGTCAAACTCATTGGTGGATGGGCTTTATCAACAACTGCACCCCGTTTGTTCACATCAAAATAGTTACTAAACGAATGGACAAATCCTCCTACAAATCGGATTTACAGGTATTGATCCATAGCCACCCACCTGTGAATGCCATTGTTTTTCTTCAGCGGTTTGCTTCTCCAGAGTGATTGTTTTTTCCTCAGCATCAGACGTCCGGCAGGGGCAGCAATGGTTGACCTGCCGTGGGGCTGTTGGGGTGTGGGGCAGACTCTCAAACCAGATTCCCAGAATTGGATTGAAGGGATCTTTGATGGTTTTACCTAAAAGAAATGTAAAAACCTGAGGGGGTTCCTTTGAATTTTCTCAAACCAACCGAAGGAGGAACGGTCCCTGTCCTATCTGCCGTAAATTTCAGTTTCCACCCACCATTGATGGTTGGCCAGCAAACCTCTGTTCAGTGGGTATCTTCCCTATTTTTCCGATAGCAACACTCATAGCCCATGAATGTTTACCGATCGTATCCTCACTTTTGTTGGTCAAAGGCTCCATTTTATTGGTTTCAATCCGACACTGTGGGTTCTACAATCCCAATTTTCTTCATCCTAACCCGCCTTGCATTCAAAAATGTCCTGCATTGTCTCCCTAAAATCCTCGTTCTTGCTGGTTGCAATCCCATTTTCGGTCAGAAAACACATCTGCTGATTCAATCCAAGGTGTTCTTGCTTAAATCCCAAGCTTTGGTGGAAAAATCCGCAGTTTGTTCCGAAAACAGCCCACCACGGTGCTCCATGACGTTTTCGCACCATCGCACCTTGATACATGAAATCCGAAGCCTCCGAGTCCCCAGATGCCTTGCTGGTGCGCCGTAACCTCTGCAGATGGCAACCCTGACTTGGAACGGTTCGCGCATCCCAACTAGACCAGTAGGTGCTTTTTTTGGGGGGTACACCCCCTAAATTTCACATGGAACCTGAAAAATTGAGATCCCAAAGATGATTTGACTACCAAATGTTGGCATGTTTGGGTTCCACCTTAAGAATTTGTTGGGTGTGAATTCCACTAACCTAGCTGGCTGAACTTTCGAGTTGTCGCGTCCAAATGTCATGGTCAGTTGGATCTCCACGGTGTCCCTGGGAAAATCCCCCAGAAATACGTTGATGATTTTCCCATCATGAAATGAGCCATAAAGACTATCCCTATCCAATCTCATGAAATAAGACTTGGTTGATAGGTGTCCCTGCTATGGGTTCCTTGATAATCCCCAAATAACCCAGGTAGTATAGTTCCCAACAAACAAACAAACAAACAAACAAACTGTCCCTGTAAAGATTCGTGATTTCCCAGCCATGTATTCGATAAACTAGTTAAAGCCCCCCCTGTGATGTTTGTTGGTTTATAAACTCCATTCACTATAGTTATCCATACGCTAAACCCCAACTTAGCGATTTCATAAATCTACAACTCCCATGAAAAAACTCCCATATGCTCTTGCTTTAATCACCATTTTCCTATGGTTTGCCCATGGTTTTCCCCATAGAAATCACCCGGCCTTGTGGCTGAGGCCGTTCGTTCCAAGGGTTGCTCCTCCAGATCCAAAGGTTGGCCATTGATTTCAGCCACCTGCGCGGCAGGACATCTTGAGAATCCTTTTTGTGCCACTTACGTGGGCTTGTCATAGGGTGTATATAGTATAGTATTGATAATATATCATTATATGTATATCTATGTTATGTATATGTATAAATCTGAATATAAACATAAACATAGATATTGATATAGATATAAATATATGTGATCAATATAGCTATGGTTACTCAAAAGCTACTCTGTGAGATGATCCCTTTGCCGAAGCTAACTGCGGCCATCATCCTAACTTCAGGGATCATCCTACTATTTTTGGGAACCCCCCCAGTGATGTGAATGTTGGTTTAGATTCACCCCATGAATTCTATAGTTACTATAGTTATAAGATATTACAAGTACCATAAACATCCATAAACCATAGTGACCTTGGAGTTATGTTCACCAACTTGGCTATCTTTCGCGGGGCCCACCGTCGCCAGAAAGTGGAGCATGTTGATTCATGTTGCATGTCTGGTGACCAGAAAGTCACCTTTCTTTCTCTTTCAAAATGTCTCAAATTCATCAAAATTTTAACGCGAAAAAAATGGGTGATTCTATCCTTGCAAATGACCAGCCATGGGATGTGATGGGCCAAACTTGCCGTACAACCCGACCGATTCGACCATCCCCATGTGCCTCATTTTGACCCAGACAACCGTTGATTTGGCGCTTCATCTCCAGATGTTTGATTGTTAAAGGCCCAGGCTCATGAGTTTTGAAGGTGTAAAATCCTTCTGATCTAATCTCTTCTGATAAATCGGAAAAATCTCCTGATCTCCAACTTGCGCCTCTAGCTCCAAGTCCAGATCTTCCGGAAGCCTCACTGGATCGACAGGGAAAACCTTGTCGCCTGGGGTTGAAGGAAAATCTGCCATATGTTTTGAAGCTGCAAATATGGAGGCTGATTAGTAAATTGTGCCACCAATTCCTGGAACGCATCGGTTTTTTGGTGAAAATCCTCTTGGGATTTGGATTTCACGAAGAAAGAGCTGCCAATGTGATAGGAGGTCGTTTGCATTTGGCTTCACGGATGCGCGAATGATTCCCAGGAGGAAATCAACTGATCCCAACCCACAACCAACCGTTCCCTTGCAGTGAAAACAATACATCCACATAACACCACGTAACCAGGTAAGGATCACAAATCCAAGAACCCGACCCCAACACTCAGGTTCTTGTCTTCTTCCATATAAACCAACCATTCTTCAGGCGACATTCCTGTTTCCGTTGTTTGGTTGTGTCCCCCTTCACTACCAACCGCCTGAAATCTCCTCCGCTCAGCGGATCGCCTGCAGTTTCAGGGGGGGAATGAGAAGAGTCTGAGAAGGGCCTAATTCTTGTTTGGCCTCGAATCCAAAGCCTTTCACAGTTTTAAGATTTTGAAAGTGCATCAATCAATTTGGGTTTTTATGTATCTGGTATTGTCTGGTTACCTAGTGCCGTAACCGATGCAAACGTGCCAGCTGATTATGTGAATTGATCATGCATTTACGTAAAGAAATGAGGCGTCAAAAATAAGTGTGCTTCGTCATTTGAGACTGCCATCTTTACATTCCCAAGACACACTCCCACAAAAGAATGAAAAACAACTTTAATTGGATTGATGTCACACTCCTGGCTAGAGTAAACTACTTCTTCGCAAAAAAAAAAAAACATGTTCTTGTGAGGAGAAAACAAACACAAAAATACTGTACATATCATATTATATAATATACCCTCTGGTTATTTAACATAGCCATGGAAAATCCCCTATAAATAGAGGTTTTAATGGGAAAATCATCCAAAATTAGCCATTTTCCATGGCTATGTATATATATATATACATATATATTATATATCTCCTCCATGAAAACGGCTCAAGGTTCACCTCAACCCGCCACTGGCAGATTTTCCCAAAATCTGAGGACGGCCCACCAGATCCATGGGAGGCCGGCCTGACTCACTGCCATCACTGGAAAGTGACGTTGTTGGAGATTGCCAAATGGCATAATTTTGCATAGACCAATTCAATCGGCAGGGATTGAAAAAAATTAAAATGGTGCTTCAAAACATACTTCTGATTTGGTTTTCTTGACTGGGGATCGATCTTGGGAGATTTGAACACCATTCCCCAGATGAAATGCTTTGCGACAACGGTACCCTACAGTGATGGACCTTGCTCCTAGTTACAACTGGGTCATTTCAGCCTTTTAAAGTTAGGTCATCCACGACAACCTTTCCATTTACAACTGAAAGTTCAGTTCTGGCCTATCTCTGTGCCGTATTCAGCTAAACTACTCTGCTTGAAACCCTTATGGCAAACCCCAAGATCTAGCAACAATCGTGGCGTGTGTAAATTGCATCGACTTGATTTGGGCAGTAGCTCAACCCCAGCACGCCGCCACATTGCTTGGTCAGAGTGTATTTTCCTCTACAAGGCGACAAATCCTCTTCCAATCAACATATCTCGTGTTGGTGAAGACATACCCGTTTGTTCCTACCAGCCATTCTTGGTGACGTCACCATCTTCATCTCGACTTGAACTCTAAATGGGACTATAGTGGACCATACACCGCCATCATCATTGCACCATGAAACCCCAATCTTACCCTCTGGTCAACGGCACGCAGAACAATGGAGACGGCCTCGCAGACAAGGGCCGAACACTTCGGACAGCTCCGCCGGGCCTGGCACGAGATCAAGGCTAAACTGGAGGTACCTGCTATACGGAAGGTATATTTCAGGGGATGTTCCCAAAAATATGGTTTGATATGGTACAGTAGCTCGAGTTTAGGTACCTGAAATGGCCACTGAAGATATGGATGGAAGATGTTTAACATTGGTTAACCTCCCCTTTTTCAAGGGAAAATAATGGAGAAGACCTGGGTACCAAAAGGAGGTGACAAGCTTCCGAACGCTACTGAGCAGTTTAGAAATGCCGGGGATATGGATTTCGAACACAAGTAATAAAATGAGGACAATCCAAGGGAATCTGACTGACCGAAAGCGAGAGGTGATTTTGACTATGGTGTACTTCAATCAACAAAGATGAGATGATCACCAACAAGAATTGGATAGAATTGGAGTGTACTAAATCAACAAAAAGATTCACACTGATGTGGATGGGTTGTGTTACACACCTCACTTGGGGGACGGACTCAGGATTCAAATCCATGGCTTGAGCTCTGCATGGCTTTCAACCAGCTCCGACGCTCCGCGAACACCATGGCCCATGGTACCTTTGCTCGCCTAAACCGTCACCTCAGACCCGGGCCAGGGACCAAAACTCATGTCATGTCATGTTTTTCGAAATTGAATCAAATCCGATTCAATCTGATAATCTATAAACAATCTATAAACCCAATAAATCAACTGATATTCAGTCCAAACCAATCATATCCAGTCATAGATCCAATCCCATCAAATCCAAACCCACATGTGGGAGATGTTCAATCAGTACCCATCAGCTGGCCGAGAACTGAGGTCCCAACCAGAGAGGGACTGCGGCCTGGCCATCAGTTGACTTTCAAAAAATGTTGTCATCCAAAAATCAATCAAATAATGAATTGCAAATGTAGATTTGATATGATTTCACCAATTTTAACATCTAATGAAGTTCGGTGCATCTCATGGGATGATCATTCCAGAATTAAGTCCATTTTGAGATGATCTGATCAAGAATTTCCATCCTTTTTGGTGACCATGGCGACCAGGGTTTGGTTGCAATACTTTCCCGGTCATCCGGATATGGGGGTTTGTTGAAATGGGGGATCCCCAGTCGTCACCATGGGTTTCAAATACTCAAATGGTCATATTTGGATGATTTGGAGGACCCCTATGACTTAGGAAAGCTCCTTATATATGATGTATATACATATGTATATATACATATATATACAGTATATATATTGTAGTAATTCGCCCACCAGAAAAGTTCGGCCATTTGGGGATGATTCCCCCTTGCTCCGATTCGGACGCGTGACCTGGACGGCCTTGTAGTTCTGGGCAGCACGGCACTGCTGGGCCTGGTCTCGAGACCAGTTTTTTCATCGGTGGCGACTGATTCGGGGATAACAGTGGAAGACATGATGCTCTCATGCCAACCAAAAGTGCCAAAGAAATCAAGCTGAAACGAAAAATTGGGATCTCAACATACAAACAGGTTGAAATCATTTGAAATGTGACCCGTCGAAATCACGGACTTTACCACCTAGAAATTCTGTCCATCAGAAACAAGGACGTCACCCAAAACCGGCCTCTGTGTGGTGGAGATATCACCTCAAAATCAGCGTGGGGTAAGATGTTCCAACCCTCTGGAAAATTACACCCGCACCCCAGATAGCATTTCTAGCAACTGCCGGGATTTGCTGTATCTGGCTCGACAAGTTTGGCTCTGAAAAAAGATCGTCAAGAGGGAGCAGCAGGCAATTTCGCAATGGAAAGCAGCGTCATCATGGGGGCAGACTAGACTGGGAGACAAGGCGGCAGCGCCATTTGGATAAATTGCTCCATATATCACATATATATATATATATATATTATAATTATATATACATACATACATAGAACCAAGATGGTTCAACATATTGGAGATCCAACATTTGCCGAGGGCCAAACCAGCAGCTTGAGATTGCGGCCTCCAGAAGCCAGTGACTGACGATGATTTGTTCATGAACCTTTTGGCTCTATGAAAACCAGATCTACCATGACGGATGGTGGTTCTCAACCACCCATCCAAACGATGAGAAAGTCGGGGGTCAAAATCCCGTAAAAGCCGACGGGTTTCACACCAAAATAGCACAATACATGGATGCTCGTCCCTCCAAAATCTCTTTCAAAAATAGGTTCTGATCCATACCCAGGTCGATGATCCAACCATGGAGGATGACAGACAACATACTTGAATGTGTATCCCAATTGGACTGGTGATCATTTTCTGAAAGCATGTCCACTGGTATCCTCCCCATGATGTTCACATTATACCTTGGATGGAAGAAATCACTGGTGCAGGATTTTGCACCCATCCGCATGTATCATGATATATCACTATATCTCAACTAAATCTCAATTCAAAAAAACCTGGTATTGTCCCAATAATCTCCCCATTTATAGCTACCATTTTCTGATGAAACTCGCTCCAAACCAATCGCTCTCCCAGCCTGGCCGATTGCGGCCGAACGGAGCTCGGGTTTTGCCCCGTCACTGCGCTACTGGGCCTGGGGTGGGGATGACGAGCCATCAGCAGTTGGAATGTCTATTGGGATTCCTGTGAAACACTGTAAGTAATGAGATGATAATGGGGATAGACGGGATAGACCTCCTGGTAGATAGTTACTATTGGTTTCATGAGATTGTAAATAGTTGGTCGATGACTATTGGGAGTAGAATGGGATTTTGCCAATCTACCAACTGGTGCAGGATTTCGTAACCATCCACAGTATGTAGTGAATGTACTCCCCGAAGAATCTACAATATTCCAAAATGTCATCCTCTTTTGGCATTGCAACGGGTCTGAATTTCGGTTGATACCCATATTGCGAAGCTACACACAGCTTTAGCCTTCTGGTAAGCCGATGAATAGTAACTGTTCAAGCCAGTAATTAAAAGAAGTGGAAAGACCGGACAAAACAGGCCCAGAAAGTGAATTAGACCTGAAAAAAATACTGTTTCCGTTAGTTTCTGCATGTTCTGAGAAAGATTTGGTTCCTCATGATTAGATGTGATAGTAACTAAGTTTTCGTGGGGTGGTGTTCACAGCTATGCATGCAGTTGATTCTTCGTGGTATATCCAAAAAACAAAACACAAATATATGCTTGGAAAGATGAACCCAAGAAAGAAATCACTGCGACACCAGGATATGTTCAAAGTCAACAAAAAAAAACTCATTTGGGGGTTCTTGAAATGGGGGATCCGCAAGTCACCATGAGTTTCAGTACTACAATGGTCTAATGACTGGGATGATTTGGGGTAGGCATTTTGGGAAACCTCTATTGAGAGAGCCATGTGTTCACCGTGAAAACTGAAGGGACCTCATCAGCAGCATGATTTCATTAAAGTGGTGGACTTTCATTTGACTTGGTAGACGTCAAGCAGGGAAAATCGATTCACTAAAATCAAACACCTACCCGTTGGAGATTTCACATAGCTATGGAAAATCACCATAGACCATGTTCAAAAGGTATTTTTTTCTATAAATGGACCATTCCCCATAGCTATGTTGAATTACCAGAGGGTAAGCCGCCAAAAAAAGAACTTACCACAAAATTCAATCAAACATGGGGGTTTCTTCCAAAACTGGCGAAAAACTGGCGAAAAGAATAAATGGTTCAATCAACATCCCCCACGAAACTGTTTTCATGCAACCAAGATGTAAATCACAAAACACAAATCAGTTGGAATCTGCATTTGACTGAGGAATTTGGGTTTCTTGGTGACATATAATCAACCCACAAAATCTGCATGTGTTCGATGACAGTTGGTGACCCCCCTCCATCAAATGGCCAATCCCAAGCTGGAGATGACGAAAAAATTGATGGGAAATATGCGACCGTTCACGATGTCAAGAAACCAGCAAAACCATACGGGAACCGCTCAAAAATGTGTATATATATATATATATATACGTGTGTCTAGATAGATATAGATATATATGTCTATATAGATATGGGTGCTTCTTAAAATGGAGGATCCCCAAAACTATGGCTTTCAATACATACTAAAATGGTCTAATTTTGGATGATTTTGAGGAACCCGTGGAGGACCTTGAGATTGGAAGATGTCTCGGCCTGCATGGACTGAGTTGGTCAGGAAATTGATTTAATATCGAAGCTTTTCCCACAATCTATCGGGAAATTGGGAAATTAATTGGTTACTCTAGTGGGAAAACCTTTAATGGTCATTTATATAATGGTTTCCCTTTCCCGAAAGATAATTGATTGGGATATAATTATCCCCTATAATGGTGAACACTTATAACCATTATCTATCATTGATATAATCGTTCACGCTTATCACACTATGATATACTATAATACCCCATTGGACTTCCGGATCACAATGCGATTCGGCTTTATAATGATGAACACGTAATTGTTTTCAAACATGGTTTTCCCACCACAAGAACCAACTATATATTGATTATGGAGAATTATATCATTGGTTGTCCCACCAAAAAAAAACATTGGACTTTTCGGATCACAATGCTTCTCCCACATTAGTCATATAATGGTTATCCCATTGGACTTTTCGGTACGTGTACCGTTTGCTGATCTGTTTGGGCTGCGTATCTCTGAAAACCAACTAGTGAGACAACCAATCGCCTTTCTTGGTCACATAATTGTGTTTTACGCATAGTAAAATGTGTATCTCAGCTGTGACATATCATTTCTTGTAGCATCCCACGGATCGCAAGTGGTTAATCCCGGTGATCGCACGTTTGGGTTATCCCAGAACTGGGTTAACCACGGTGAAACCATCACCAGTTGCTCGATCGGATCAGATCATATCTCATCCCATTGTAACTCGGTGGCTACTGTAATAGCTATCCCTATGGGCTACCATAATTATACACCTCTATACTAACCAATCAACAAGGATATGTGACAGGGAAAGATTTAATGGCTGAAATGGGACCTTGGATTCTCTCCTAGCTGCCTGGCTTCACAATCTGCCACTCAAATTCTTGTCCAAGAACGGAATTTACACCAAACCAAAGCGGACCGTCCAAAAGAACAGGTTTTCTCCTGAAAAGGTTCTTGGAAGATCATTGGACCCAATAGCATCTGTCAATCATTGCTATAAAAATCATGACCCCTCAAGCCCAGAATCTGGCCAAACTTTCAGACTTCCCGTCCTACCTTGCCGCCGACTGTGGCCGGGAGTCGGCACCGCTGCTGGCCCTTGCACTGGATGATTGGCTGGCTTTGAAGGGAAAGATACAGGAAAGCACCATAATTTTTCCGGGAAATATATCACTATCTTCTGATATTGTGGCTTCTGCACATTTTTCCTTCGATTCTTGGACATTGGGGATCATCCCAGGTGGAAAAGAACCACATTTCAAATCACCAACCTGGTCGTATCACCTGGGAAGAGACAGATAGACTCGTCGTCTAAAGTGTCCAAGTTTTCGCAAGGGCGCAATGATTAGCATTTCCTCAAAAAAACTCACCCAATCAAATCCGAAATACCAGGAAATGCATTCCTAATCATCCTCAAACCAGACCAGTTAGAATCAGTTACAAATAAAACCAACAACCAACAATCATTCGGGACCCTATATCCCCGTTCTGGCTGGTTGAATCCTCGGATCTGAATGTATGGCTGATATATGTCAAAAATATCCGCCTTTGATGACCCATAAACCAATGTTTCTTGTTGATATCTCCATTTGCACAGGTTGATATCCCCGACTTGGGTGTGTCGTGCATCCCGTAGACGCCATGCGAGTAGGAAAAACGACGAGAAACGACGGGATTTTTGGGGTCCCATGTTGAAACAAACCCATACTAGTCAGGTTATGAGTGGGAAATCGATGGAAATGGAGTATTGGTTCGGGGAAGCGATGGCATTCCAGATGAATTTCCTTGTATCAAATGAGATTCCGAGGATATGTGCCAAAATTTCATACCCTGTGGGCCACTATATCACTATGTTCTGTCATTTAAAAGTATAAAGCCAGCAGCAGCATACACAATGATATCTTCCTTGGTTTTGTAAAAAATCTAGGGGTCAGTCTGAAAGTAGGGTACCCCCAAAACGAAGCGATCATCATCACGTCTCCCTAAAGGTTGCCATTTTGGAGTATCCCCTATTTTCAAACCAACCCATATCCGCCATATCTCATCTCAAGTTGGTTACCTCCCCTATTATATTCTATATTAATAATTAATAAGGGAGATAAGAAAAATTGAGGGGTAGATCTATTTTTCCCGAGAGCGTCTGAGCGAAGGGTTCTTCTAACTGTGAAGGTCTGTTATACATCTTCATATCTTCACATCTTCACATCTTCACATCCTCACATCTTCACATCCTCACATCTTGACATCTTCACATCTTCACATCTTCACATCTTCACATCTTCACTTCCTCACATCCTCATATCTTACATCTTCACATCTTCACATCCTCACATCTCTCTTTCTCTCTCTCTCTCTCTCTCTCCCTCTCTCTCTCTCTCTCTCTCTCTCTCCCTCTCTCTCTCCCTTTTCACTCTCTCCTTCTTCTTCTTTCTCTTTTTAGGCCGCGGGCAGTGCCGACGAGCCGTCACGAAACGTGAACCCTCTCGCACGAAACGAGGTTCGAGTGTCA
>BGPT01001493.1:115540-155422 GCA_003297045.1 Symbiodinium sp. clade C Y103
GAACCCTTCACGCACGAAACGAGGTTCGAGTGTCAAAAACTGAGGTAAAATTGCGATTTCAACTGGTCCGGATGAACCCTTCACGCACGAAACGAGGTTTGATTGTCAAAAACTGAGGTGAAATTGCGATTTGAAGTGTGGCGGATGAACCCTTCACGCATAAAACGAGGTTCGAGTGTCAAAAACTGAGGTAAAATTGTGATTTTTTGTGTGTACCAGTAGCTGTGTGTGAAAGGTGTCTCTTTAAAAGGGTTTCTGTGTAAAAGGCGTCTGTGTGTAAAGGGGTCTGTGCGTAAGAGCGTCTGCGTGCAACGCGTNGTAGCTGTGTGTGAAAGGTGTCTCTTTAAAAGGGTTTCTGTGTAAAAGGCGTCTGTGTGTAAAGGGGTCTGTGCGTAAGAGCGTCTGCGTGCAACGCGTCTGTGTGTAAAAGCGTCTGCGTGTAAAAGGGTCTGTGTGTAAAAGCAGTTGTGTGTAAAGGCTTTTGTGTGCAAAAGCAGTTGTGTGTNAACGCGTCTGTGTGTAAAAGCGTCTGCGTGTAAAAGGGTCTGTGTGTAAAAGCAGTTGTGTGTAAAGGCTTTTGTGTGCAAAAGCAGTTGTGTGTAAAAGGTCACATGCTCACCTCTTCACGTCATATCTTCAAGTCTTCACATCCTCACATCTTCACATCTTCACATGCTCACATCTTCATCTCTTCGCATCCTCACCTCTTAACATCTTCAATATCTTTTTTCTCATCCTCACATCTTCATCTCTTCATATCTTCACACCATCTTCAAAACTTCACATCTTCACATGCTCACCTCTTCCATCATATCCTCAAAGCTTCCCATCCTCACATCTTCTTCTCTTCACATCCTCACCTCTTCACATCTTCAATATCTTTTTTCTCATCTTACATCTTCATCTCTTCATGTCTTCACACCTTATACATTCAAATCTTTTTTCTCTGAGATATCTTCATATATTTCTCTCTTTATGCTTCATGCTATACCATCTTCTGACTTACATATTTCACTACATCTCTCTTCGCTCTCNTCATATATTTCTCTCTTTATGCTTCATGCTATACCATCTTCTGACTTACATATTTCACTACATCTCTCTTCGCTCTCGGGCCATCCGTCGTCTAGTTCCAAAAAATGGAGGAGATATTCTATATTAATAACCCCATTTATTCCATCTAAGTATCTCTATGTTTTGGAAAAATGGGGTACCCCCAAACCCATGGGTCAATCATCGCCATTCCCCAGCCGCCTCGCTGCGGATTGCGGTCGCGAGTCCAGGGCCGTGGAGGCTTGGGACGCGGGCCTCCCAAGCATCCAACTTGTCGTGTTTTTCCCCACGAAAAATCGCCGGCCTTTGAGGGAAAAATGTGGAAAAAGTGTGAGTGTTCTGGTTTTTCTTGAACGGAATCTGTATGGTTTGAGTGGGAAAAAGCCCAAGATCCTCTGGCGTTTTCCTGTACCAGTCTCATGACTTTTATGGCAAATATAACATAATAACTTTACTCATGGGTGATCGGTCAATAGCCCTGGGACGGTTCCACACAAAAGGGATGGCAATAAGAAACAATGGCAAGAGATGTCCATTTTGCTGGAAAGTGTCGGTTGTCATCATGATTTTCGCGATAATCATGCGGCAGTCCCGTTTATTTGTCTGTTTCCAATCATTCTTGGCACTTCAACCAGCACTGGATGAGCGGGGTGGGTTAAATACCAACAGAACCACAGTCAGAGAGACTTGTGTAGCCAATACCCAAGTTCATTTTTTGGAGACAATAGTTTTTGCCCATCCCTAAATCAGCTTTTCATAGAGACATGATCAATGAACAGTGGGAGATTCGCCAACAAAAATGCGGATGTGAATGGAAATGCCATTGGTTCAAAGGGATCTTGACCCTCCAGGGATTGAGAAATCCCTGGTAGATGTGATGACCCCAAAGCATGGAAGCCAAGTCGTGCATCTGCAAATCCTGGACCCCCAACAAAAGTGATGTCTTCCTTATGGGAAAATGGGAACTCTGCAATCACCCGCACTGCCAACCAACTCTGAGCAGTTTTAGAATTCAGACTGAAACTTTGTTGGTACATCCTAGTTTCAGTTCATGATAGGTGTTTCAAAAAGACAACAACCTTCAATTTTGAAAGTATAATCTAACTAGCAGGGTGTTCTCCGATCTTTCTGGGAAAACCAGTTTTCTCTGGTCTTCACGTCCAAAAAGGTGGTAGATCTTCATCCCCCCATTCATTTGGAAAATCTTGCAGCCTGACTGATACCTCCTGGGTGGTAGATGTTCATCCAATGATGCATCCCATTCAAAGCAATGAGATTCGATTATTTTTCATCAGACAATTTAAGACAGTATTTATTTTCCATAATTTTACATACATCGAATGGTTGGTTGACGACCAGTTTAAGGACCAATTGAGCCATGAAGAATACCCCGATTTCCCATCCCACAAAAAACAGGTTGGTGAGGAACGGTGTCCCTCTAAGTATGGATTAGTTCATTTTCCCCCAGTAAACCTGGTAGGTCTTTAACCTCGTAATACCTTTCATGGTTAAAACCCCAATGGTTGTGATGCTTATAGAAACCCATTGGCCTATTGAACAATAGCTGAATTCATACCTTAGAAACCCTGTAACACCCAATCAACAACGGTATTTTCTTCATGGCCCAGGTGTGCGCTCAAAAGTCACCATCATAATCCCTCAAGAGTCACAACCAGTCAACCCTGATTTATCCACTATACAGCTGGAGTATCAGCATTTTAGTGTTTTAGCCTGTATGCCATTGTCAAATCATGGGTTGTTTTCAAACATTAGGGTATGGACGGTATGGTCATCAATCCATTGACAGGGATTCACATACCCATTGCAATGAATAAACCCCCAATGTGTGCTTTGCAAAAAATGCATGATTTATCTTTGTCCCCAAGGTATCCCAAACTTTATCTACATATGTCATGGTTTGGGATGGATACCCTCCAGTACAGAAATCAAACGTGGCTTGCTGGAAAATCCAGCATTTACTTCGATGATTTTCCCAGCCACGTTTGATAACACCAGAGGGCAACCACATGAACCGTTGTGAACCGTTGTTATAATCAGTATTAACATGTATTAACCGGGTAAGACTCATCAAGTGTCTATCCGAAACCCCCATGGTTTAACAGGATCAGATAGCTAGAAACCTCACAGGAGATTTTCCCAGCATTTTCCCATGTTTTTTCCCATGAAAGCCTCCACTCCCAGAGGCAAAAATTCCCCCCCAAAACGCCTGGATCCCGGGTCCAACTTCTGCTCGGTCTTGGCCAAGTCGCCTGGGTCATCGGGTCATCGGGTCCCTTGGGGCAACACTGTAGCCATATATAAAATAGGCATTGATGTGTTTAATCTACTTGTTTATTCATTTATGTGTTCCATGTATTTGTTTATTTATCGATTTATCGATCTATCTATCTACCTACCTATCTATCTACCTACCTACCTATCTATCTACCTGCCTACCTATCTATCTATCTATCTATCTATCTATATATATATATATATATTATATATATACATATATGTATATATATATATATATATGTATATACATATATGTATATATATATATATATATGTATATTTGTGGGTGAACACATGTGAATGTGTATATGTGCATACATGTTCTATCACAAATGCATGTTAAGTCTATATGTCAGTTAATATAAACCCTATACCTTTGGTATTAGCCCTATCTGTGGAGAAATTGATACAAAATTGGGTCCCAACCTGAAAGTGGAATTGAATACCCAGCCAAAAAAAACATGAATCTTGAGCTGGAGATGACATCTTCACCATCAAAACGGCGTTCAGAATTCAGCTGTGAAAGCCGACCCAGCTTTCATCTTGTCTTCCAAAACACGGCCAAGAATTGGCCTGAATTGATCCTGCAATTCTCCAAGGTTCACACATACAAAAATACTTGGCTGTCTCCCCATTCAACGGTGCATATTGGTTGATTCCCCATTGAAGGTCAAACTCGCAACACCACGTGGTTTACCCAGCATACCCAAGGGGTGTTGGTTCGTTAACCCCCTGTCATCATTTTCCGAAATGAAACTGTTGCTGATGGTTCCAATGCCTTTTCGGATGGTTCCAACTCGACGTTTGATGGTTTATACCCGCATGTTTGCTGATGAAATCTCCGATGATCTAAATCCCATTAGAGAATCAAAACAAAGACGTTCATTATAAATCCATATTTCATGTCGGTGAAGCACCCATTCTACCCAAGGTTTACCCATGCGTGCCCGTTTCTACATTGATCGTTAAACCATCATTTTCTGGGCCAAACCCCCATGTTGGATGCTGAAGCTCGTTGATTCAACCCCCTCTGCAGTCCAAGAAGCTCAGTACCTTCACTGGTTCCTTGTGGGTTTCGGCCTGGCTTTCGGGGCAAAAAATGAGACATAGCTGACCCCACAGAGTTGAGTTATCAATGGAAGTGTCTTTTAAATGGAGGATTCCCAAAATACTCAGTCTATTTCATGGAAAATCCCCAAAAAATTGATGATTTAGGGGTACCCCCATGACTTAGGAAACCTCCAAATGTGTTTTTCAAGGTCAAATGTTAAGCAAGTAAAAAAACGCCACCTTGGCTATGGTGAACGGGAAGCACCTGGATCAAAAAAGCCCAGCCTCTGTGCTGTCTTTGAACTCCTCGGAGACTTGTCTACCCTGAAACTCCCTTGTTGGGATATACCTGGCAGCAGCTGAAGACCACCCAGGTGGGTTACACAACTCGATGGCTAGGATGGTAGCATTTAAAAAAATCACCCCTTGGGTGGACTGTTTCTTTTTTGTGAAGGAACTATGACAGTAGGCTGATTGCGCCGAAACCAACTTGACCATACCATTTACCTTGCAACTTGGCTCTAACTACTAGTTCCATGTCTTCTGCAGGGTAGATGATTGCCAATGGAAAAAGGGGAAAAATTCAGCCACTAGCCACGTTTGATTGCCATGCCCATACCTACCGGTTGGTTTAAGCCTCGGATTCACACTTCGTAGATTAGTCCACAATCCGCATCACTATCAACATGCTGTCACTATCAACCAACATCATTGCAGGTTGTATCCTCTCTTTTGCTGAAATCAACCATCTACCGTTGTTTCTGGCACTATACCCATTTTCACAGGTTTATCTGCTTTCTTTCTGCAGGTGAGTATCACATAATATCACCATTTATGGTGCATAACCATCAACCAACAAGCATTTCTGGACAGTGAAAATCAAGTTGAATCCTGACGTTTTGCAGTGCAGAAGGGCCCCTTTGTTCTTCCCATCATCACCAGTGATCCCCAGGTGCCCCACAGGAACTTCCCAGGATCCTCGGTCTCCTGAAGGTATGCCTCGCTGCGCGAGGCACGCTCAATGTTCTACGGAAGAGCACTGATTGGTGGTTGAGCCACCCATCATCCAAACAATGACAGTCATGAAATTCATGTCTCAAATCAACCAGGAAATGGTTTCCAATCAATGATATGTTTTACTCAAATATATACAATTGCTGAAACGTGTTTGAAACCAACCAGAAAATGGTTTTCAACCACAGAAAGACAAATATAAATGATTCATTCATCTCCGATCCCGAAGTTCCGGCGCCTGCGGATGTCGGCCCTCTATAGGGACACCTGCTGTCACCTCTTGGTGATGCCTGCCATGAAGCGAACGGCGAGCTACGCCGAGGTGATGTAAAAACCGTGGCTGTTGGACGAAGATACCCAAAAATGGGATGTAACCCTGGCACTATCCAGCACCATCAAAAATAGCCGCGGAAAAGACACCATCAAAAATCGGGAAACGACCATCAAAAATAGGAGAATGTGTTTAAACCCAATGCCATAAAGCCATCCCGATTTTTGCCAGAAATAGGCGGTGAATAGACAGCCCTAATTGGAGGCTCAGCCGTGCATTGAAGTGGGACTGACAGGGGCCAGGGTATTTGGGTTTGTCCGGAAGGGGGTGTAAACATACCATATACCGTACCTCAAAATTGCGCTTTTGTGTGGAAAATTATGATACACCATACCCTTTTTTTTGGACAAACCAGATGTTTCCAGGAAAGAAGGTGAATGCCATTCCGCGTGCTGACTGATCGACCTGTTGATACTTCCAAATCAGAGCCAATCCACAAAGAGTGCACCCAGGTTTCTCATGATTCGTACACGTTTTGAATTTTGAAGCTGAGTGTTTTCCAGCAGAATGCTTTGCTTCCGACAGAACGAAAGGCCGAAAAGTCCATGGAAAACAAGCCATGAAAATGACTGGAAGTGGGACCTACAGGACCCCCAAGATTCTGCCAGTTACAAGATGTTTGCAGGCTAGTTACATCTACTATCATGTAGTACTTCACACCCAAGTAGATCTTTATTAGCAGAATCAAACATGGCTGGGAAATTCCCAAGCTAGAGGGAGGTTTTGATGGGAAAATCATCTAGAAATGGATAGAAATGGGGGATATCTTTCACCCTAAGACGTCCATCTTGGTCCCATATCCACCAGCTCCCGATCTTTTCCCCAGCACCACGTTCTCGCGACTTCGTGCGCGAGATCGCTGGGCATCCGGTGAACTGTGGATCCAATGGGTGCGGGTGGAGATGAGGTGTAAGCCGATGTTCGGGCGTTTCTGATGGGAATCCCATTTAAAAAATCTATGACCAAAGAGAAATGGTGCTTTCCTGATGTTTCAACTGGTTTTTCATAAGGAATCTGAGCCCTACCAGTGATGAAGCAACGGGATTCGTCGATCTGCCACATGAATCTTGGTGCAACTTCTAGTGCGCAGAGTGGCAAAATATCTTCTGGTTTGTGTTTCTGAGCTCAAAAGTATACACAAGCATTTCTTAAGTTCATCGGCCCACATATTTTTTCTGATGGAACCTTGACAGCACACATCCTAAGTTTGGCTCTCAGTTGGGCAATTCGACTACCTGCCGCACGTCATTGCATTGGCCGTGACTCTATCCATAGCACTTCTTTCAGTCTGCTGTTGATTGAAGGAGGTTCAACACACTCAACTGAGAAACTGATGGGGATGTGGTTGGGTCGCCCAGCTCTCTTTCCTTTTTGGGTTTCTAATAGTCGGGCCCCGTTTTTTCCGCTGAAACCAATGCGATTGTGGACGAAAGTCTGGAAGGTCTCCATTCTTGGTGACACATCCAGTTTTATACCTGGTTGATATTCTTCTCCATAAATGAAGATCGCCAAATGGAAATTCACTTTTCCAGAGGAACCCAATTGGATGGGATAGGGTCCAGCACACAGCATTTGAACAGCTGGAGAACAGGTAAGTTATCCCCTTCCGAGTGCGAGTAAATCATGGACAAGACTTGCTCAAGTCCATCTAGAGGATACTGAAAAAACATCTCAAAAATGTCATTGAAGGCCGTCAACTTGTTGGTTTCCCATGGATTTTTGCTGGTTAAACCCACCGGTTTAATCCATATTTAATGAGATAACCTATTAAAATTGTGTCCTATTATCACTTATGACTTTCAAACTTTAAGACCCATTTTCACTTATGATCAAGCCATTCTCAGCCCATCATTAACCCACCTCACCCATCATCGACCCAGCCAGGGCCGGTGACCTGACTGATACCAGGATAGATCGGCAGCTTCAACTGATACTTCTCCACGATGCCCGGGGGAACTGAGGCAACGCAACGGTGAAGCACGACTGGCGCAAGGCTTCTTGTTGGGGTGAAAAACATGGCTAGAACTGTAGAACCCATCATATGTTGGGATAGAACCTCTATAATTATGACTATATATGATTATATATCCACTCGTTAATAGACTTAACATGATATCCCATGAAAATACCATATTCTTGGGGAACATCCATAAACCCCAGCCATATTGATGTGAACAGAAGGGGACCTGGGTTGTTTTCCGTAAATGGTGACTGTTGTGCTAGGTGAAGGTTCATTCCAAGAAAAGGCTGTAGTGGGAATACCCAGCTGCGAACCACTTACTAGGTCATATGGCTTTGTCTGAAAATATGCTACCCAAACATCCCATGGTCATACATAGTTATCCATAGTTCGAAAAATCATGTTCCCCATAGTTGATGACAATTTCCGGGGGACACCCCATTTTCAAAGATCAATATACAACCTAGTTGCCAGCCATGGACCTTAACTTTAGGAATCATACCGTATCGCGCCGTTGGAATTCCTCCGGATCGATGATGGAAAGGTGCTGTCTGATAATTCAGCACACAGCTTAGTTAATGTCCGTTTCAATTGTTAGCTGATGCGAATAGAAACATAATAAGCCCCACTGAACCTGTTCATATACACCATTACGCTAATGATTTAATGATGCAAAAGGGAAACATAAACGTTCTAAACAAAATTGCCAAAAATTGCAGGTTTCAGCTTCAGTTGTGAGAAGTTGGGTTAATTCTGCAAAGCAACAACGACAAGCAAATACATGCAAATACGACAAGCACCAAAAACGCAAACAATGCGTTTGAACTGTTGTTCAAAAAATGCATTAATTAACGACTTAGTCAAATTAACACCGCTGATCAAATTCAGTGGATACGAGGTGCTGACAAATGCTGTATTTATAACGGAGAGTTGACCGATAATACCAAAATATCAGATATTAGATATTTCACATTTCGAGAATAATAAAAAAAAATGCAAACACCAGCGTAATCATATGGATGTGATTCTTGTTTAGACACAATTGTGTTAGGTATCCACAAAGCAGGTATTGTAGCATCTCAACCGTTTGAAGCATCAACAATGAATTCAAATGAGTTGGATAGAACAGCAGCCATTCAAGATATCGTAGCTAAAGAACATGGTGCTGGATTCTTAAGGTTGGACAACTCGCCCAAGTTTGACAATGTCCCTGTTGTCAATTTTGCCATGGAATTAGGTAAAGATCGCTGTTTCTTTGTGCGAACAATTTGAGAGCAAGAACTGCCGGTGCTGATTTTGGATTTCAGATGGGTAATATTGCTGGTGATATTGAAAACGAATCTCTGAGACGTAGAAGATCGAAGGATTTATCCACATTACAAGCGCAATAGAAAAGTGTAACACATGGACGGAGGTTAGAAAGGTCGGAATTTCACACCCCGGCAGGTTTTTGTCAAAGACATTCTTTGATAAGTGTCCTTGTGTTCGCAAACAATACACCATATCTCGCTACTGTTGAGTACTGTCGTAAACTTCATAAGAGACTATCCCCAAGTCATCACCATTTTTATGGGTGGTATACTGTAGCCCATCCCCAAATGGTAGCTGCATGGCATTAGGTTTCCCAGTTTAATCCCATGAAATCACTCTGGTAAACCAACATAACTATGGAAAATCACCATGTTTCATGGGAAAATCCACTATAAATCACCATGTTAACTATGGCTATGTTAGTTTACCAAAGGGTAAATCCCATTGAAATCCCATGGGATCCAATTCTCCTGGGGTGATTGGGGGGTCGATCTGGGCCCAGGAGCCGAAGCGACCGCCCAAAAAGTGGCGGCCCTTGAAATGGGCCGCACACATCTTGGGCGCGGTTAGGGAGATCAAGAAACCTGCGCCATGTTTTCGTACGCGGTTCAATGGATCTGATGAGATTTCATGGGATTTAATGGGATTTCATGGTGAGATAATGGGACAATCAAACGTGGTGGGCCGCTGGGAAATCCCGCAACTAGCCATTGAGGTTTTCATAAAAATCATCGAAGTGGATTTTCTAGCATGCCGCAGTTGATTACCGCATGGTAAAAATTGGGGTACGCAAAAAAATGGCCACAAAAAGACCATTTTCCTAGTGTAAATGATGACGGATTAAACCATCAAATCTCCCGTTAGATCGGTGATCAAACATGGGGAAGAGGTGCCACTGATGGACTATTTGACTATTGAAAATGGACATTTCCCACTACCGCGTTTGATTGCCAGAGCATAAGTCTCCGTTGGCTCCAAGAAAGGTTTCTTCCAGGGTGTTTCTGCAAGATTCTTGGTCATTTCTGCCATTAGGTGTTTTTCCATCCCACCATGGAGACATGGTGATGTTTCAGCCACAGCTTATTCTTTCAGCATTTGTTTTGGTGATCCAAAACGAAGAGAATGCATTCTGTTGGATGTTCATCCAATAGGGTGTAGACTTTGTACACCTGAACGCATGGTTCACTGCAACTTAGGTCTGATCTACGAATCTTAAAAAACAAACTAACAGCAGGGTCATCCCACTCCAGACCTTCATTTTTGGTGCAACAGATCGACAAGATCCAGAGTCCTTGGGGTCACCAGTGTTGCTAGTTGGGATGATCCGCTAGTATTCAGCGCCGTGTTTCACGCCATCGAAGTGATCGCTTTTTCGCGTCAGCAAACCTTGCAGCGTTTGAGGATGGACCCTGATGACCATATGGTATACCTTTGATAAACCTCTCATCCACCCATGGAATCTCTTGGAGATATTTTGGAATTTTCAGTCATGCAGCCAGTGCCAAACCATGGTCCTGTGACAAGGGTAGTGAAACGTCAACTCAAAAGGGAAGAAAAATGTCACCTATCGTCAAGAGTGGGGTCGTCTTCAACAACTATCGGTGCCGATGTTTCAAATCCTGGGTTGTTCTGGTACGTGAAACACCAACCCTAAGGACTCAGTAACTCTGTTCTTTACCAACACACTAACTGGGGGACATTTTCTGTAGCTCCCTCTGTTCACCTCGGCACTAACTTTCCAGTTTCTTAAACGGGAAAGTCAAGTCATTGCAGGTCCAAAGACTTGGATGGTATAGCGGTTTTGCAGCTTTGACCCAAAACTGCTGGTCACCTGCGGGTTTTGGAAAATGTTCACCAACATCAACGAATAAGAACCCTCATATGACTCATTGTTGAAAAAAGGTTGGTCACCGAATGCAGGGGCATATGCAATTCCCTCCATTCACCCCGGGGAGCACCTGACAGAATCGCGGCGTTCAAGCCACGAAATTGCCAGATGCATTGATGACAAAGTACACTCCACTGAGTACCTGTGTAGCTGAACACAAATCGGCACAAAATCGACGCTGACTCAGAGGGAAAAAAAACCTTTGGCAGCCAGCACCGGGTAGACTGGAAAATCCCCATTTTAAACTGAACCATCATTTCTAAATCACTCCTCGTCGCAGACTCAAGTGCAGTGGTGACAAGGTTCCCGACAACAAACCATCATCAATGATGGATCAAAATTGGGACCCCTGGGCTCAGGTATCTCCAGTCAACACCTTGGTACCCTGGACTCCATTTGTTGGATGATTTAATCCACAGCTTGACGGATAAAGCCATATTCTTTTGGTCAAACACCCATTTTGTATGTTGAAATCCCCATGGGCATCATCTATGGCCACATCCTACGGCTTTGTCTGGAGGGCACCATGAGCTCTGGAAAGAGCTTGAGCGAGTTCAGCGTCAAGCCGCGGTAGAAACTTTTGGGACCACCTCGAGCAAAAAAGGTCTTGGGAAATTATCATATTTGAGTGTTTTTGAAAATGGGGTATACTCCGAAATGGCTATTTTAATAGGGAAAATAATGATAATCCAATGGATTTGGGGGTACCCTATTTTTAGACAAACCCATTTGGGATGTGCAAGATGTTCATTCAAGCAAATAAATCATGATAAAGGACTAAAATATGCCATTAGCAGGGGAAACAAAATATATTTCACTAACCTGAAATAAGGTCAACAATAAACTGATTCCCTTTACTCCTCTTCATTCCAGTGAGGTTGCAATGAGATCGTCAGAATCTATCCAGAGGTGTGATGACGTCACCCATGGAATGACCAGTTTGGCCCAATGGAAATTGGAATTTCACCCGCCCGGCCGGGGGTGTTCACCAAAAATTACGATGTTACCAGCTACAATGAGGATGACTAGGAACAAAATTGATCGGCACATGTTCGTGGATTTTCCCCAAACAAAAAAGTGGGAAGTCGATCGTGAAAAATTGGGAGTTCACCAGCAGCATTTGGGGATGAAGCAGCCAACCTGTTGGATGTTCACCGCCCAGGAAGTTTCCAGCCTTCAGCATAGATCCTCTGGGCACCTTGGGTCAACATCAGCGCACCAAAATCTGGTCATGTTGACCCCAAAAAACCATGGAAAAAATGGGTGCATATATATATATATATACGTATACATATAAGACTTATATTCTATGTACATCACTTTTGGGTACATATCATGTAAAACAACCTTTAGATCTATGGGTTGGTCTGAAAAGAGTGTACCCTAAAGCCACTGGTTGATCATCATTGTCCTCATGGCTACAACTGCGGGTCTACCCCCATTTTCAGACACAGCCCGGCCCTAATATCCAGCACTACTCATTTCTACCTGGGGCGGGCCAACCCGTTAGGGGTCACCTCCTGGGTTTCCCAGACAATCCCTAAGGGACTCCGGCATGTCGTTCCTCGGGCCTGAAAGGTTAGCACCGGCGAACGAAACCTTCGGTTGAAGAAGTGCAGATAGTCAAGTGAAATACCTATAACTACTGGGAGATTTAAACTAATATGGTGGGTTGAACCAATCAATATGTAGATGTCTAACCAACTAATGGGGATTTGTGTACACTTGTTTCCAGGATTTATCATGATTGATCAGAGGATATGTCATGGTTTTTCTCTTAAAGCGAATCTAAACAGCCACTATTGTGGTATACACAGATTTACCCAAAATTAGATAAAGTTGAAGACCTACCTCTGGGTAGCTATGGCTCCCCTGATTTCGGTATCCATCCCCTCAACCGTTACAACCAAGTACCCATTAGTGGGGTAAACCCGTGTTATGGCTAGAAAATGCTAGAAACATATGAAATACCATGTGACTGCCGGGGGATGAATCCCGGATGACCATAAGTACTCCCACCTACTTTGATCTTCGCCAGGGGGGGTTTTGAAGATTTGTTTCATGCCGGGAAGGGAAGTGATGAATGGTTCAACTAAAAAGCTGATGGTTTGATGGTAAATTAATATCTAAACCCCTGATGTTGAATTTTCCCTTCTAGAAACCCTGGTTCTTTGACAAAGTCGTTGATTTGGGGTGAAGCAAATACCGAGCGGATGGGTCCACCCTGCAATGAACCTTAGTTGCTATCATGTGTGTGTGTGGGAAACTCAATGTGACACATAATAATATGTATATATACAGATATGTATATGTATATATATATATATATCCGGAGTATCTATATATATATATATCTTCATATATATAACCGGAGTATGTAGTACATATGAAATTATGTCCCATAAAACGGTTGGCTTTATACTGCCATCTTTGTTGCTTGTCTCCCCCCAACAAATCTGCGCACACCTGGCATGATCCTCCATCCCAACTGGCCCAGTATCCCAAGGCCTGCACAAGTGTGTTGCCACCTGGATCATCAGCATTGACCCCTCCAAAAAACAACCATATGTGCTAGGGCTGCGAAGCTCAAGTTACATGCTATATGGTTTCTTGTCATGCATGCTGGAAATCCTGATAGGTGTATGAATCCGTAGTAATTCATGACCATCCCACAATATGAGCAATTCACCCAAGTATTGACAATGCCACAACTGTGCCATGGTCAAGTTTTGCTTGGGATAGTCATGGCCCTCGTGGTCATCTTCAATCCTTGTGGATGGTGGTGGGATCATCCCTTTTTATGGGAAAATAGAGAAACTTAGTAACTTTCGACCATGGCACATATGTGATTCAACATATTGGTTGAACATGTTTTACTTCGAATGAGAGTGAGAGTATGTGTTTTCTAGTTTCCATCCAGTACAAAAATGTGCGTCATTTGGGATCAAATAGGGGGATATAGGAAGAACATCTGCAAGAACTGAAAGCACCAACGAAACAACCCACTGTGGGTAAAGAAATAATCAAAGCCACCCACCACCAAGAAAGTATCGTCGTCCTGGGATAGAATATGGATATTTCTAAAAATCCATGTTCAAACATGGAATGCGCTTGAAAATTTGGGTATTCTGACAGTGATATTCTATCTACCCTCTGGTAAACTAACATAGCTATTGAAAATGGCTGGTTGTTAAGTGATTTACCTATTTAAAAAATGGTGATAAACTGATAAATAATAGTGGGTAATTAGTAATTACCCATAACACTGGTAAACTAACACTACTTCGATAAACTTTGATAAACTAACAACAAAAATGAAGATTGTCCAAAGTTATGTTCGTTAACCATAGTTATAGTTATTTACCGGATGATCATACCAACGATCCCACGATATCCCACATTCCTTGCCTCCGCCGGAGCGTATCCAAAGGATAGGTGGCCTGACATGAGATAAAAACAAAAAAACATTAAAATCCAATGTGCAACATGAGGAAATAATAGGAACTATATAGATTCATGCCTTCATACGGATGTTTTGCGAAAATGGACATGAGACAACATGAAAATGTGCCAAAAAAAAAGGAAAAAAAACGAAGATCAACAACGATTTTCATGTACATGTTTCCTCTTTAACGCGTTACCTGAACTTGGCCCCTGGACATGTCGCTCTGAGGCCCATGCTGTTTGAGCCACGAAACCCGAAGTGGCCCCCACCACCAAATTCCTGGCTTTCGGTGCTTCCAACTCCGCAAAGCAACGCAAAGAACTAATGGGTTGGTCTGAAACTTGAGGAAAATTATCCCCAAATTGTGGCGATTGAATGTTGGGCCAATGATTTTTTCAACCATCGACTTCTGGCGGTGTTCCCCTAAATGTTCAACACAACTGTTGTAAGCCACCAAAACTTGGAATATGCACCCAAGGATGTCCAATTGTTTCTTGACATCGCTGTTCATCCATTGCAAAGCGCCGGAAGGACCAGGGATACAAATGCGCAGGTGCTCCATTTCTCACGAGCCAAAAGAGGTCCTGATGGCAGATTTCGGTGAAGCGGGATGATCCCTGAAAGATCGAAATTAAGTGATGTTACCCTCTGGTGACATCAAACATGGCATTGGAAAATACATGGAGGTTTCTAGCTGGGAAAATCATCTATATATATATATATATATCGCGGATTTCCACTGTTAACTTTATTCAGATCTCTTTTAGAGTATTCGAACCCAGTTTTGAAGCCATGACCCTTGATTTCAGGGGTCAAAAGCACACCTGATACAGCATATCAACTGGTGTCTAGATATTACTCACCAACTTCGATCCCCAATTAGAAGAGGCCTTTTCTTGTCTTCCGACAGAGTCCACTAAGAAATTCACCAGGCTTCAAAGTTTGCTGATTTGCGCGTGGAATTCCTAAGCCCAATAATGTGACCAAAGACCTTTTTATGACTGGATTGATTCGAGATACTCTACCGGAAACCATGGTTCTAATCCCAAAGATAGGCGTTTCCTGTAGATTTTTCCATCCAGTTCTAGGATTTAAGTGCAATACTCTGTCTGGTCAGTGATGCCTGTATTCTCTCCACTTGAAACAAATGGCTTATGACTGCCCATGTTTATCCGAAATCTCCCAAATCTATAAACCTAGGAGTACGACCCCATTTCAGCCATTACAAAAGGCCCTGTTCTAATCCAATTATGCTACTTAGTTCACAAGTGTTCCTATCATCAGATTACAACAATCCTTATGAAGCCAGTTGCTAAAAACATAACAACACACAACCACCAACCAGCCAGCCAGCCAACCAACAAACCAACCAACCACGAAGATATATTGAATGGCTCATATACCTCCAAGCAGCTCACGATCGGCCCAGCCCGCAGACGCAGCCAAGCTTCACCCGGCTGCAGGGATTTCTGATCCACTGAAGGGGGATTGCCCATCTGCTTCATCAACCTCATGTCATTCGGATGCCTTGAAATAGATCCTACTTCAAGGTGCAGCCGTGTGAAAAACATGGTGAACATTGCTATAACCTTGGGATTTTCACCAGAGTCCAGTGTATAACTTTGGTTGTATGTCAACTCATAACTGGAGCCCAAAATGATTGGATTAGATCCAATACTAAACCAAGGGGGGTATACTAGGGCCTTGGGGATGGGCAACACGTGAAATTGATGCCCTGTAAGAATCTGTACACCCGGATCGTTTCCAACAACATCAAGGCGTTACGACAATTTCGGGTCGGGCTTGAGACTGGCTTTCCCCGGTGGAACTGGTTCGAATGAGAACCGTATTACCGGCAGGAAAAAGAAAAGAAGAATGGGAATTCCACAAATCCTAAAAGAGAGATGGATAATTGATGATAATTGGAAATCGTGTTTCAGCATTGTCTATACACACCTTTTTCTTGTCAGTCACTAGACAGGCAGCACAATACCTAGAGAAGCTGCGAATGTTGGAGACGCATTGCCGGCACTTCCATTCCAATGCTGTCAAAAGCACGGCCATCTTTCTTACAATGATGACGCCGTAGCCAATATAGGAGGGTTCTTTCGTCTCATGTATCACTTACTGTATCACCCATACTCAACCAACTCAACCTACAGAACTGGTATTCTCCAAGTTTGCACAATACCCGTGCACAGTATATATACTATCTACTCTATTTCACCCAAGTATTTATAATCCATCTGTATTTGTATAAACCCATGTTCAACCCCATTTCATCATATCTCATTAGCACACACTAGCACTATAAAACAGTCAAGCCACTTCATCCATCCACACCCTCAAATTGACAGTACGGGATCTCTTTCAAATGATTTGCACATTTGGATAGTGCATTAATAGGCCATTCATATGGGCAAAATTTGAGTGAACTTATTGGAGGGTGGAATCCTGAATCGTAACTGAGATACCACGGCGCCAGCAGGTCGTGCAGTCCTGTGGCTATGCAGATGTACGGCAAGGCCGTCACGAGACCTCACCCGTTGGAAGAAATGGGTCGAAAATCGATAGGAAACCATTCAATCGTCCATGAAAAAAATGTGGCGTTCCGGTGTTGATTTTCCCTTCCAAATCTGAGAGAAGCGGAAAAAAGTCCTGAAACCAATGCGAATTTCCATGGTTTCTGTTTGAAAAGCTCTGCGTCTCCCTGGATGGTCTGCTGCGAAGAGTAAATTGATGGGCCAGGCAACGCACGGAAAGAATCATGGGCTTTGGGGGTCCAAACCATTCATAGAGTACACAATCGCCGAGTATCTTAGCTACTTCCATTGGCTCTGCCCAGGTCGACAGGATTCTACAAGTCTGTAGTCTGTATCCATTTTTCATCCGGGAACCTTTCATGAATCGGTGCATCTCTTCATTTTCCCACCCCACAACGCCACGCTACAGAGCGGCAGGCCGCGGTAGAGGCTCAGCACCCCGTGCTCCCGTCGCGTCTTCGACAGAAAGTGCCGCAGCCCTCGGAAGCGCTTCGTCGAAGCCAGGTCGGCAGCCAGACAGGTGTAGGCTGCGTCCAAGGGATAGACCAAGGTCACCGCGCCAGCACCTGGCGCAGGCGTTCCGCGGCTTGGCGCAACTTGGCGGAAGTTGATGGTTTCTGGCATGAAATGAAGGGAATTGAGAATGGTAAAAATGCAGATGTCATAGATAATCCATTACAATATATTATAATCCATCTATATAAATAATTCATATAAATAATCTATATATTTATATACCTGTGTATATATATATACATACATACATTTCTACATATTATATATATATATATATGTTGTATCAATTATTGACTTCAACATACGCTGAGGTTTGATGGAAGCAGATCAGTTCGTATATCAGTAGCGCTCAAAACCTGGCCATCCACTATTCACCGCGGTGGATGTGGTCGCCGGTTTTGACGCATTCTTGGAACACATCAACAACTGTAGTGATCTATATCCCATTAAAACGATTGATAAACCATTAAGTTATTATTAACCACTATTCATCCCACTATGATCTCATCAATATCCCATGAATCCAATGGCCACGACTCGCCCGGAGGCAGGTTCGCACCTGACATGTAGAGGAAGGAGCAGCGACGCACATAGCCCTCCAAGCCCTGGTAATGCCGATTGCCGCCAGGCATCATCCACATCTGAGTTGTCCTTTCGCTAGCGACCCAGGCTGAGGGACCCAGGTCAAGGTGGGAAAATAGGTGAAGTCACCATCCACTATGGCGCGTAGTAAAAGATTTGAGGTTCCAGTCAACAACACTTCAGGGAGCAATCTCATTTTTAGACTCATTTTGGATCAACACAAAAGGTAAGATCATGAAATAGTTGATACAATCAGATAACACCATTGAATATTAGATATGTCCATGTTTATTGAGCACATGTTCAATTGGTCACATTCTTAATTTAGATACTTCAAGATGTATAGGGCACCTGATTCTGAAGGTTTATCGAAAAATAGTGGCCATCCGCCAGCTGTCCACACATTTGTTCTCCGCTGTATTACCAACGTCATTGCTTCACATCAACACATCTGTCAAGTATTCGTCGATGGAGATCATCATCCTGGGGAGAAAAAATTCTTCTGAAGAAGGATGAGAATAGATATGTCATAAAATGAGTTTATAATGCCACTTAGACTAGCCCCTGTTTTGTTGGTGCAATCCTCCTTTGATGTAGTTATGGGTAAATCTCCTCATACCATTCTGCTCACATCAAAATAGTTGGCTAATGGATGTTCATCTCCCCAAATATGGTGTTTCAAAACTATACTATGTATATATATATATATATATATGTAGATATATATGTAGATATATTTATCTATGTAGATTCCATCATCTTCCCATTTTTTAAGATGCTTAAATCCCCATTAATTCCCATTAATCTCCCCTTTAATCCCATCCCCACATCATCACTCATCTCAGGTTTGGGTCGCCCCAGGTCACGGCAGGCCCCAGGCATCAGTTCCCCTCTCCTCAGCGCACTCAAGCGCGCAAAGCCTCCAAAGATCGACGCTGCCGCGTGGGTGGCCGAACCTCTCCAGAGCCCGCGGTATCCTGCAGCCGTTGACGCCATGTGGGGATGGAGATTCATGGGATATTCATCCAAATTCATGGATAAATCCACTAGTAGTGAGGATACAATGATGTGATTTAAAAAAAAAAAAAATCAATAACAATATATAGTAAATTTAAAGATAGACAAAAAATAAAAAAATATAATATACAATAATATACTCAATGAAATCTATAATGTATAATAGTAAATAATATATTATAGATGATAGCAAACAGTGATAAATAATGATAATGATAAATATAACAGTAAACAATTGACACGTGATTTTAAATATTAGAAAATAATCAAACATAATATATAGAAAATAAATCATACTCAATCACAAAATTTGAAAATTGAGGAAATTAATATGATATCAAATATTATAAGCTCTTCGTGCCTTTTCTACCTTTTCGCCCACCTGATCTTCTTTCTTCAGAAAAACCTTGATGCCTGATCATAAATTCTTAAGTGTCCTATCAAAATGTCCCTGAAACAAATCCACTTCACTCTGATTTGGTCGCAATTTCCCCAGATTCCAGTTTGTGGTTGTGGATCAACCTCATTTTTGTTTGTTGAATCCCCATAAAGCCTCACCATTTCTGATGTTTAACCCCCCAATTTCGGCATAAATCCACATAAATCCTCATAAAACCCTCATTTTTCAATAGTGAACTCACCATTTCCAACCGTTCAACCCCCCATTTTTTTGACCGCGGACACCCATCGTCCTTGGTTTCGGATCAGGGTCTGGAGGGTGGCCATGAGTCCCGGTTGACCTGCAGGAACGCCCACCTGTAAACACACCTGGTGCCAAGGTTTGAGCGATGACGGGGGTTTGATGGTTGAAGAAAACATCGAAAAATGTCAAGAAAAAAAGCTGCCCATCTGCCAGTCTTTGGCGATGGCCCAGCCCCAGGAATCCGTGATAAACTAGCCCCAAGACCCGAAAATCCCTAGCTCCGTGGCGAAACGGGATGAAACTCCAAGCACCCAAAAGCACATCTAGGCTGGGTTTTGTCGTAGATATATCTACTGTTGGATGGGTGAGAATCAACCAAGATCGCAGCTCCGTTGCAATGATACACAAAAAACTGAATAGCACAATTTATTATGATCATTCCTCTTATCATCATATATTTGAGTGGTGATGATGATGATGATGATGATGATGATGATGATGATGATGATTATGAATAATAATGATAACAATAAAAATGGTAATAGTAATAGTAGTACTAATAATGGTAACAAGAACAATAATATTCCCTGTGAAGATACATACTATGATGTGGTAAACCCAGTACTAACCATCCCCAGTTTTGGTTTTACTCTTGAGTACGTCTCTATTTGGATGATTTGCAATTTGTAATAGCCCCCATGTTTTGCTTGTCAAAGAAGTATTTTTACGGCATTTCTTCACATTAACCCCAACAAAAACATCTGAAACAATCGCCCCAAATTCTTTCCCACCTTCACCCTCTCCAGCGGCGCCGAGGCCAACTTCGACAAGACCCGTGCGAAGCCGTGCGCAAAGAGCACCGCAAAGAAGAGCCGTCGGTCGCTGCGCTCCAACGGCTCGGTCATGGCACGTTTGGGGCGGCCCAGGGATCTTAAACTGTGTTTGGCTGGTGAAATGGGGTATGACTGATTGGTAGGTTGGATCTAGAGGTGTTTTTTGAACATCTGAGATTTTGTTGTTGCGAATGATAAAGGTTCCTTGAACAATCTAGGATTCTAGTCAAGAACACAACAGTTTGGGACTGAAGGTGGCTTGAACAGGGGTAAGGAAGTGGAAAGCTAGGGATTGTCCCAAAACAAAATCGTTGGTAAGGCTGAAGTTGGCTGAAGGACCCCCGAAATTGGGGTCACCACATCTATAGATCTATGCAAACTCAATCCTCTCTACCATTCAGCGTCTCCTTGGGCGAAGTTGGAACTCATCTATGGAGGTTTCCTGAAATGGGGGATCCCCAAACTGGTTGGTTTGGAATTGAAAATCCTATGTAACCACTTCGGATCCATGGTTTATTATCCATATAAACAACCCATCTACTAAGTGGGATGCACCCCCGAGTTGCTGTTGAGTTTCAAGGTCTGTTCTTATGAATTTTGGTTGACTCCAACAAGCCATCACGCTGGAGGGCTCAAAGCTGCGGCGCGCAGCAAAATTCCGCACTGCTTCTAGTGTTCCTACTGTAGGACCCCATCTTGCGATATCTTTTCTGGACTTCAAGTACATCAACCTCGATTGGGGGCTGAGCCATCAACTGTTGAAGTTCTTAAGGATGCACCTTTTCATCTGTTTTACAAGCTCTCTGGCACATTCCTGCAATGGTTCAATACCCTTGCAGCCACTCCAGCCCCAGTATGGATCCCAGCCATGAATCTCTCTGAAATCCCAGCCCTTCTCCAAAAATGTCCAGGTACTTAACATGATTTCATCATGTTCTATCTGGGCTACCCCAAAGTATGATGGTTAAAGCAGCATTTGCCCCCTTTAATATGAGTAAGCATAATTTATATTGGCCATTTTAGGGTCACCCAGATGATAGTCACCATTCCATCACCATTATATCGCCATTCATATACAAATTCTGCACCATTTAGCTTTGGGGTCACTGAGTCCCCCATTTTCAGGCCACCCAGATGATATGGGTAACCATCATGTTCCCCATGCTCCAAATGACAATCTGGGGATTACACCGAGTTACACCCCATTCAACGGCCATATGGGTTTGTCTGAAAATAGGGTATACCCCCAATGAAATCGCCATGCAATATCATTTCATGGGAGAATGAGGACTAGCCAATGGATTTAGAGGTACCCAACATTTTCAGACAAACCCACTTCCCTTTTGGGGTCACCCTTCCCATTTTATCCATCCACCCAGTTAATCCACCTGGTTGCAAGGTCACACCTTCTGCGGGAGGACCTTGCTCCACATCCCATCCAGAAGGGATGTCCACCGAAAGGACCTGGTGATTTCGAGACTGATCCTTTGAAGTTTGTCAAGAAATTGATATAATGGTTATACATATGTATATATATATATATACATTTATGTATCATATTTACATAGTGTGTATATATATACACACATAATGTATATAATATATATGTATATATATATATATTATGTATATAATATTATATATGATATAATACAATACAATACAATACAATACAATACAATAGAATACAATATAGTATAATATATCATAGTATAGTATAATATAACATAATATAATATGAGATAATATAATATAATATAATATAACATAATATAATATAGTATAATACAACATAGCATAACATAATATAATAAAATATAATATAACATAATATAATATAACATAATATGATATAATATTATATATATGATATAATATAATATAATATAATATAATATAATATAATATAATATAATATAGTATAATATAATATAATATAATATAATATAATATATTATAACATATTATATATATACAAAATATAATATATATATATATATATATTGTGCATATATATGTATATTATATGTGCATGTATATAGAGTATCGTATATATATTCATGTATAGGAATACTGATAATTGGATATGATAGATATCAATGAACATATGATGTCTTGACAAACCATCATATATTTTGGTTGCTAAAGAGGATATCATGGAACACAATAGGATACAGTCAAAGCAATGACATGATATCGGGTCTGCAGAAAAATGAGGAGTGACCAAATTGCAATTTTATCTTTGAATTGGGAAAACGGATTAGCTTTGATCATCAATTGGAATTGCGGGCACCCCATTTTCAGACAAACCAATTATTCAATACCCACAATTCCAAGCCCTGAATATATTTAGTACTAAACACGGGTTTCCTTGTGAAGATAATTTTCCCACTAAAGCCTCCACTTTGTTCGGGGATTTCCCAACTAGCCACGTTCTATTACCAGAGGGTCATCGAAAGTCGCCCTATCCATCAGTGTGGAAACACCACAAAATTTAAAAACCAAATGAGACCTGGCAAACTGAGTTGTCGGAAACCCTCTAAAATTGAAAAAAAAATCATCCTTGAAAAACGTACCACCTGGCTGCGCTCTTCAACAACAACATGTGAAAATATGTCAAGCTGGAGCTATCGCAGCTGCACCAAAAAAAACACAATTTTCATCGGAAAATGATGTTCTAAGCAGTTTTAAGCACCTGGAGTTGAAGATTTCCCAAAAAAAAATGGAAAAAAACTTCCAATCCAATTGCCAATATCCCTTATACATCATATGTTTGTATTAGATTGACGTGATCTAATGCCCCATCTGTTACCGTCTCGAGTTCTTGCCAGTTGGGATGCCATACTGGGGGACCACTGGACAGTCTCCTGGAAGGCTAAGGCTGTTCTCAGCTCGGGCGTGTCTGAAACTGGGGGTGTTACAATTTCGATTTTGGACAAACCCAGATATTGGTGTAAAATGGTTTAAAATGGTGTAAAACTGAGAAAGCTGATGTTCAAGCATGGATGGAAGGGAGCTCCAAAGTTTGAGACCAACCCCATGTAGTGGTCCCACGGGCTTGGAGTCATCCCCACATAAGTTACAAGCATTGCAAAGGGAGGGCACAGACGTAGGACCAAAAAAGTCAAACGTGGTGGTAGGGGTTGGATTTCAAGCAATGTAGGTAGATGATATGGAGAGAACCAATAAATGGTGGCTTCTCATTGACAATGGCTGCCCAGAAATCATGTGAAAGCGTTTTTACGCATGACCTTGATGGTTGTGCCTGGCAGTTGAATTGAAGTTTTGGGGATGATAAAGCCTTGATTCGGTGAAATAAGTAGAACCAGAACTTACGAATTCCCATAGCAGTCGAAATGATCCTCATCTACATTCTCATTTCATAGGTGTTGTTTCCAGTTTGCTGGCATCACAATCCTTGGAAAATCTTGGAAATCAACGACATTGGGGATGATAATCATAATATATGATATAAACCTAAATGGGGTTGTCTGAAAATATGGTACCCCCCATTCCATCCGCTGGTTAATCAAAAGTTTCCCTATCAAAATCCTATCAAAAACCGTATACTGGGGCTAAATTCCCAACGTTTAGGTCCCACATCCATTTTTCTCTTGTCTGTATATCCCATTGTGTCTCCACTATTGTTGGTTTTATAGCCCGTTTCTACTGGTTAGATCACCATGAAACCGTTAGAAACCTATGTAATATGACAAACATCGACAAACTACATAATAATCCATGCCCAAAATCACATTTTTTTATGGGTGTTATAAACCATCCCCCCAAATGGTACAGTAGGTTCATTGTTTGGTTTATTATTGGGGTGCCCACATTGATAAATTATAAAGCCAATAAGAAACCCAACGATAAATCTTGTTGGATTTCCCATGTTGATAAACTATAAAAATCTATAAGCTGTCTTTATCCATGCAACCGTTGCAAAATGTTTATAAACCTCTAGATTCCTATCTGATCCCCCTCTAAGGCCGTTTCATAAACTTGCGGGCGCGCGCTCCTAATGATCTCATCAAAGGGTGCACGCACCGCACCGCTGAAGGAGAATCCAAACTGGCAAGGCCAGTTTGGTCCACTGAAAAAATGGAGGAATCACCATGAAAATGGGAAATCATGTGAATTTACTTGGATTTGTATGGAATCATATGAATTTACTTGGATTTGTATGGATTTATATGGATTTACATGGTTGTTGTGTATGGATTTATGTTTCACATTCACTGATTTCTTGTGCAATTTTGGAATGAAACACGTCAGGTTTTGTTGGGAGGTCGCTTCCCCCTAATTTCAAGCACCCCCCTCGAGGCCTTGGTTTAGTGATCTGCTCATTTTGGGAGGCTCCATTGACACATGTCGACACCCGTAGCACACAGGCAGGCTTGGCAATGGCATCCACGACCACGCAGTATCTCTCTAAGTTCTCCGGGAGCGCTGCTTCTACCGGTACCTGGCACCACTGCATCATGGAATCTGCAACGGGAACAGTGATGCAGAGTGCCCCCCCACTTTGGCGCCTTCCCGAAGAAATCACTAGATGTTGATCATTAAATGATGTTCCCTTTTCGCGTGAATCATCACTGAGATTGGAATCTGAAAGAAATATGGGCTTGTCCTTATCTGAAAATACTGCTCTCTATTGCTGCCGTAAAGCCATTGGTTTATCATCTTTTTCACTATTAATTTGTCTTTTGGGGGGTATCCCATATCCCCGACTTTCAAACAAACCCAAATCCTGGAAAGAACAACAGAGCTGTTGATCCAAATAAATGCACTCAACATTATCACCTTCAAAAGACTCCTTGAGCTTCTATTGTCTACTCTTTGCCATTTGGGAACAATCCAAAAGGCAGCCAACGACCATGAGGGGCTTGGCGCACTGACAGTTGCGCCAGCTGCGTAGTCAAGTTGACCTGACAATGCGATGAACATCGATGAACCCTGCAGTGGGGAATGGATAATTTAAAAACAGAAAACAGCGGGTACGAAAGGAGCACAAAGAAGAACAATTTTTAGTGAGAGAACTTCAGAATACCCTCTGCCAATCAAACGTGGTAATGGAAAATCCACCATTTATAGATGTGTTTTCCCACTTAAACCCCATGTCGGATTTTCCATTGCCAGGTTTGATTGCGGTTTTGTAGTGACCCAATCATCCAAAAGAAATGGCTTTCTAGTAGAGAGTCATCCATTTGGACGCAGACCCCCAGTGAGAGCACCCATGGTTGGTGGATCGGGGTGTATCAACCACCTGAAATGGGACCAATGTAAGCATTGGTACAGTGGTAAATCAGCAATTTCTATTCACCTTTCTGTTTTGAACAAGCCAGGTACTTCTCTTTCAATAAACCGGTCAACGGGAAAAAGACATCTATTCGTTATCATCCATGAATATCCATGGTTGATACGTTCGGGTCAAAACAGGGCAATCACCGTGAATATCACGAGCAGTTCTCATGGGGTGCGTGGTGCTTTTAATATGGGTCACCAATGGAACAACCGACGATGTCACTTCGCAAGTTGCTCATCAAAAGGGCCTCATTTCGGGGACTAACATTGGGGAAGTGGATTGTAGTTGTTCGCCTGGAGACATGGAAACCTTGGCCTGATTGAATTCGTTCTGTCAACTTCAGGAAAACAAGTGCCACACATGGCAAACCATCGCAACAATCTTGTTTCAATATGTTGGTGTTCTGTTTCTGCTTGGATAATGACATAAGTTTCAGCTTCGAGCATTGACCAACCATTCAGCTTCCAAGCAGTTTACCCAGCAACCTTTGAACGGTTGCCAAGTGCCGCACGAAGAGTTGACTCTTCTGATTCGCCTTGGGATAGATGACATGTGGAGCATAACCTCAGTGGCGAGCCGTCCGGCCCGTACGCCATTCACAGAACGAACCAAGGTCTGAAACTGTTGCGGATATTTGTTGCATATGACTAGGGTGTACTATCCTTAGGAATCCAAACCAGGGACCCAAACCACTGGGTAATCATTGGTTGCTGATATGCTGGGAGCCTGTTGGAAACAAGAATATCTGCAACCCATTGCGACCCTGTCAACGTGGAATGATGAATTTGTCAAAGTTCAAGTTGGAAGTGGCGTGGAAAGGGTTTCTGTGTCTCAATGATCTGCAATGTGAATGCACAACTAAACAACGCATGGCATGGTCAACTGTCTCAGAAATTGCCCTCCACAAAGAAATCATCGCACGGTTGGGTGCCGGGCTGCAGCTTCTGCCATTCCCTTCTACATCTTCTACTGTTTAGTTGGTAGAAATTGCCAATTCACACATGATCATTATCCCCGTTGAAGAACTTAAGCTGACTCCTGGCTTGAAATCAAGCATGACATGGCGCCCCGGCCGAAATGATAGAGATGTCTGGCAGCAACTAAGCCATCCTCAGGTGGTTCTTGTCAAAAGCTAGCAGCACAGGTTTGGTTGTGTCGTCGACCTATGTGGTGCTTTGAAACTGCACATGGCACATGCCAAACACCAGATGACAACCTTCATGCAAAGCATGATATATGTTTTAACAAGTTTTATGGTGTGACACTGTGCGATGTGGCAATTTCCTCCAATGATCTCCGACAAGAAAAACCTGGTGCCATCATCTGCCGAGCATCTCCTCCATTGTTGCCGGGCCCACACACCAGCAGCACAGCAGGATTGGCGCCGTACCTGCCAAGCCAGCTGATTGCACAAAATCGGTGGGACGTTGATGACGGTGACATTTCTAAACAAACATAGCTATTGAAAATGGTCCATTTATGTGATATGCCCATTTAATATGGTGATTTTCTGTAGCTATGCTAGTTTACCAGAGGGTCCTGATTTCAACTTGATTTCATTCGGATTGGTATCAGCAACCAGGGGGGGCGCTTTAACATTGGCAACTTTTTGCTGGAATGAATTGCCAAGCGCACTCCTCCCCACGTGGAAAGGCGGTCGCCACTGCACAGGCCACTGAAAGGCCTGTGCCGTTGTGGTGCTCGTGGCTGGTCTTAGATACCCTGCATTCAGAGGTTTCCTAAGTCATGGGGGTACCCCCAAATCGTCCATTTTTGGGATTGTCCATGAAATTAAACCATCCAGCTATTAGGGGTATCTCATGCAAACCACCAGTTGGGGCCCCAAAATAATCCAAATGAGTGGCACTTGGTGATAGGAAACAAATGATGAGACGGGGAAGGGATGCCCCAATTTTGAGAATCACACATTTCTTTAGATGGGTATGATATTCCCCATATATGGCAGCTACAGATCTTGGAATTTGAAACAAAAACCAAATACAAAATCAACGCGAAACAACAATGGGAAAACGCTTGGTATCGTCCAAATTTGTTTGCAAAAGTCTACGAACCAGATCTGGCCAGAAAAAACCACCTGCTGTCCCTTGCAAACCTGTGCGAAACCGCCCGTATGCTGTCCAAATTGACAAACACTTAAAATGATGGGAAATGTCCTCTAGTAAACTAACATAGACGTCATAGACGTAGATACAGAAAATCCACGATTTGTAACGAAGAGTTGCGCTCATTCCTGTTAGTTTATCTGAGGGTTTCGTTCTTACTTTGCATGGCTTTCCCATCGCTATCTATTTGGAACCACTCAGCTCAAACCATGAAACCCCTGGCCACTTATTTAGTCTATATACTTTGGAGGGGACCCAAACACAAAGCTACACAAGTTGATCCAACTTCAAACTAGTGGTTTCTTGATTCCTCTACTTTTCAGAACCCAAAAAAATGGGCGACTCAATGGCTTTTGGGGGGCCATTGAGCCGCATTGTGCAGTGGCCGTATCAAATCAATGGATTTCAGATCCAAAAATTCCAGCGGGTGATTCCAAGAGATGTTCCCAGCTCCAGCTATGTCAATTGACATTTGTTGCCAATCATTGCAGGGTTTCTGAAATTGTATTTTACATTGTTAACTATGTTGTTAATCACGTATTGTGTTGTCCAGTTTTGTTGCATCCCCCACCTTTGCCTTTGTGCTGCTTAGTGTTTTCAATCATCAGTTGGGAGAAAGGCACGAAACAAATGACTGGCTAGCAGTTTCCATCCATCCCAAACAAATGAAAGCCATTTGAAGAATCATTGTCCCAATTTCTGGGCTATGTTGTTGGTTCCACCATGTCTGATAGCTGTGAAATATCACCTGATTGGTGCATATTTCCTTATGATTGGTAGCTGGCATCTTGCTGTTTACCCTCCAGTAAACTAACATAACTATGGAAAATCACCATTTTTAATGGGAAAATCCACTATTTCAATGGCCATTTTCAATAGCTATGTTAGTTCACCAGAGGGTAAATCTATCCCCCCAAGATGCCAGCGCCGGTGCCTGCAAGCTCCATGAGTTGATCCACACTGAAGCCCGGAGAGGCCATCAACTCCTACAGAACTGGCAGGAAAAACCCTGGGATTTTGTGGATAAACCTTTAGCATTGCCACAAAATCAAGGGTTTTACCAACAAAAAAGGTGGGTTTGTAAGGTTTAACCTAGACCTAGAAACAGAAAGCTTTGAGAATGTTCAAGCTACAAAAATTTGGGGCTTTTGACGAAGTTTTACTGAGCAAGAAGAGAAAAAAAGACGAACAAATCTACGGAAAATGATGCGCTGCTGGCAGGGGACAAAGCCTACCACTAGGGTGACGAACTAGTTAGTAAGTAAGTAAGATGCACATCCAAGATCATCCAAGTATGTCCGTGCTTGGAGATGTTTTCAGCCACCAAACTCAACGGGATAAATGGATACGGATGCGGAAAACCTTGAAAAGTCACTGACGGGATGGAATAGATGCATCCACCAAGATGATATTTTCGAAAACAAACTTAAACATCGGTTTAGTACCAATATTTTCCCAAGGCTGGGTACTACTTCACCAACAAACCTGGAACCCCTTCACCACATTTCGCCACGAGTTGCCAGCTCTGCGCTGCTTCATCATGTGACGCACCCGGCCCCAACCCCGAGATATCCCGTTTACAGCTGGATGAATTACACAGTTGTACCCATGACTATTGCCCATGCCCAGTCGCCAATTCTTTCGGATCTATTTCCAGGTGATTTCCCAGTTGCTAGTCAGACATTATGCTCATCTTGGAAGCATCATCCCATCCCAAGAGAGTCCCAGCGATCCTCATCCACGGCGATTGCCTCTTTCTGATTCAAGAGACGGCCACAGGCGCCCTGGAGGGCCAATGGTCAAGATGTTTGCAGGAAAAATAAGAGGGGATTGGTAGTCTAACTGTAATGCCTTAAAACAAACACGAATGTGCAGGTTGCATTTTTTTGGAACATATACAGGAAACGATGGTGAATTAAGTTTGTCCAACAGTCGTGAATACTCCGAGTTTATGTCCAATTTTTGATAGGAGAAGGGACGGTTCACCAGTGGATGGAATGGGGTAGCCCATTTTCAGACAAACCCACAAGAAGTGCAGGTGCATACCACTCTGCCCAGTTTCTGAACTATTTTGATTAAAATATAGAACTAATTCAATCATCTCTTGATCACAAAGTGTGGTGCTCGCCAAGAAACCTTTCGTGGGTATATTTTGCTCCCATCATCCACAACTACAATTGAAAATGAACAAGATCTAAAACCACCAACCACTCTACTACTAGATGGTTTCATCCACATGATTCGATGGCCTGGCCGTCCCACAAAATGATGGCCATCCCACGACTTCGAAAACTTCACTGCTGACAAATCCCCGATGTTGACTGGTGGTTGAATCTTCACTTCTTCATTGGGTCTTTCATATATCTTGGTACCTAAACATCCCATGTTTCATTGGGTTTCCCCTATTTCGTGCAGGGAAAAGTCCCTTTTTCTTCATGGCTTTCCCCCAGTTTTTTGGGGGCGAAGTCCCCCATCTTTCCATGGCCATGCCATGCCGCCTCCATAGTCTCGGCCTTGGGAGAGAGACCCAGGTGGCGGAAGAGCATCGATATCATCCTTGAATCCATGGCCATTTCAGGCCACTCATTGGGATATGGGTCCTCCATAAGTTGGGATATTACCCCTAAAGGTATAATGGTATGGAGGTTTCCTAAAATAGGGGTACCCCCAAATCATCCATTTTAATAGGATTTTCCATTGTAAACCATCCATTTTTGGGTACCTCCATTTTAGGAAACCCCCATATATAACTATGGTTATGGCATTTCCAAGATATCAATGGCCATATCGGGAAGCGAGGCTTTGGAGGTATCATCCCAAATGTGTAGGGCCACAAATGGTTGGTCATCTCCACAACCGGGAGAAACAGTTCTGTTGATGTTGATTGATGTTGGCTTATCAACCTCATGAACTAATATGAACTACATAAAGCTATAATTACCATAAAGCCGAGTTCTTGGAGTTCTATTCCAGCTTGGCTATCGTTCAGGGGCCCCGTGCAGTTGGGATCATTGCTATCCATTCCAATATATGAAAGTCACATGATCCACATATAGGATGACAAAAAACATCAAAAAACACAACCACCATCAAGCTATCTGATCACATGTGGAAGTAACTGCCTCAGTTTCTCAGTGAAAGAAAAAGAAGTGAAAAAGCAAACGATACTTGAAGCCACCAACGAACCCAGTATTTCACCAGTCCAAAATCAAGTCGGCCCCCACCGCTACTATGACCAACCTTTTTGGCTTCCAAGGCACCGCGGAACCAGGGGCACCGGGCTCCGGGCGCGGTTCCAGTTCCACTGGCTGTTTAACGATGTCGATGGCTACGGACGTGACGTTGGTTAAACAAGTTTTGGGGCTTTCCCAAGTCATGGTGGTACCCAGAAAATCATCCAAAATTGCTGATTATCAATGTAAAAACCAATGGTTTGGGGTAGCCATATTTTAGGAAACCATCATAATATCAGCCATAGGCCTGCGGATCTTCTTACGGTACACTGCGGCCAATTTAGCCAATCCACCTGGCTGCCTCAACTTGGACCGGGTCTCCATAAGATGTATGATACCCTCCTCGTTTTTGCTGCTTAAACCTCCAACTTGAAGTTATCTATACCTATGGTCGCTGGCAATGTTCATCCGGGAATTTACTCAACCCCCAGTTTATCAATCAGTGTACCAATCCTTATAGCAATTTAGAAAACTATTTTGCAAGTAACCCACCATAGTCAGTGCTTATTCAATCCATACTATTCCCCATAGATCCCCATAATAATGTGGAAAAATGAATTACCACATTATTATTGGGTGGTACCAAACCCATAAAACTCATCCCACTCAGCCCGGTGCCCCGGCCCCACCTCCATTTGCGTGCCATGGTTTCGCGTTTCCACTGCTCCCGCATCGTCTCTGTAGCGGCTCGGATGCCAACGCTGCGCACGAACTCCACGCGTTGCGCCTGACACATCAGAAATCCTGAAATAGATCGAAACTGTTCCAGGATTTTGTACATGGTATTGCATCTATGTATATAAGTACATTTATACTTATAGTATATATGGATATTTAGACATCCTGCACCAGTTGGTAGATGGTTTATCCCATTATAATGCCATAAAATAGTCCCAGTGTTTCATACTTATCAATAGGCATCCCAGTTGGTGCAGGATTTCGCAACCATCCACAGTAGATTTACCTCACAATTAACTTGACGGTGGATGCAATCATCGGTCGATGGGCCTGCGAGCGCTCGGGTTCTTCAAATTCCTCTTCCAGCAAGATGCTCTTCTTCTTGCCCTGGCCGTTCGAAAAGCGAAAGCAGCGACCATGGGGAAGATGACTCTGGAAGCCCCAGTTCCAACAACCTCCAAAATCCTGAAATAGTGATTGCATTGGATGGAATGGGCATATAGTGGGGATATAATGGGACCTAACTAACCAACAACATGATATTTGGGTGTGGACCTGAAAATTGGTTATTTTCCCCCACCAAAAAATGGCAACCTTGATGAGGAAAACCAGAACAAAATTATGGCAGTGCACATTCCTTACATCAAAACTGGTTGCTTGGGGAAATCACTGTTTCTTTCTGGATGCTTAGGGTCCAGGCGTATATATATGTATATATATATATATATACTGTACTTGTTTGGGGATTGGACCAAGGAAATCAATGGAGTTGAACGGAATCATGATCATGTCCATAAGTAGCAATGATTTCTTTTTTGAAACATTGGTTTGGGTCGGTGACTGCTTGCATTGGCATCCTCTGACCCGGAATGGCTTGGAAGAATGGTGGATTTCCCCATTAAAACCTGGCAACACATACAGAAACCCAACAAAGGTGGGAAAACAAATCACTTTCAATTTTCTCCACATTGTTGGGATTTGTCATGACCAACAGATAACGGATTTTGATCATTGGAAAGAAGGACGAGCATTTGTTTCCTTCAGAACCACTGGAAAAATCTGAGGAACAAAGCATGTTCCCTCAATTTCGGATGTCACCCAAATCGCAGCAGAACATTTCACCGCCACTAGGGGCCGTGCGAACTTGCTGACCCATCTCAAACTTGTGGACTTGCACATCGTGGGTCTGGGAATCGAAGGTGAATCAAAGTAAGCGCGGAATGACCCAAAAACTAAGACCATGGCTCAGCTTAACGGGGCATGGACCCAGCATCGGAATTGTTCAGTAAGCATCAGTGGCCATCATTTTTTGGTGGCTGAAGAAGTTTGATCCATTCGAAGTAGTTGTATTCCGCTTCTAAGCGGATTGTACCTACAGTTCTGAACCACTTTCGATTCCTGGATCCCATAGTACGGGCTGAGGTTGAGGCGGAGGAATGACCAACAAAAAATCTGGATGTTCTCCCAAAACTGAGGTAAAACCAGGAACATTTGGCATGTGGCCAGCAAGAATCTGGACTTGACGAATGAGAAGGTGAAAAACCCGGAATGGTCGGAATGGTGGAATCATACCATGATAGTACTGGTGATATAAGTATTTACAAGAGTAAGCGTCACCGAGGATGCTGGGGATTTATATAACAATTCTACAATATTCCAAATTCCAAGTGTCCCCATACAAATGAGGGACGTTGTCTTAAAAGAAGTTGATTGGAGTGTGTCCGAAAATGGGCGATGGCTATTTCAATGGGGAAAATGATTGTCTAAACCATCAAACTTTGAAGCTGTCCCCATTTTGTAAGACTAAACCTACGAACAGTTCAAACCTTCTAAGTTGATGAGCACAATAACCCTGGGGGTATTTATACAACATTTTGCTGCGGGAATTGCCCATTTAAAGATGATTTGTCGATTTAAAATGGTGGTTGTCCATCATGATATGAAATTGCCAGAAGGATTGATCACTCGAAAAATCAACTCATCTACTAGGCCAATGCCCTGCCAGGAAATGCGAAGGCAAGCAGTGGGCAGGGACTAACATGTAATTGAAACAGCATGAATAGAAAATGCGTTATATCATTCATACACCCATTCGTCTATTCATGTGTATATATATATATATATTGATTCTGTCTGCTATCCCAAAGGAGATCCTACAGTAAAAAGCCGCATCCGCCCCTGTGCCCTTCCCATATCGGCCTAGTCATACTGCCTCTTTCAGGCCTCTGCATCCGTGGCTGAGGGAACTGTCCGGATGGATGGATGGCTTGGCTCCTGTCGTTGAATCCTGCTCAACATGCAATTTCTGGAAATCACGAAAAATCAGCATTTTGACCAGGTCCATCCCCGAATGGCTGAAATCACCCAAATGAATGAGCTCTACATGGGAGTCTACATGGGATAGGCATCAAAAAATGCTATTCTTGGAATACCTCAAAAATTAACCAACAGATCTGCCCCCTCCCGAGATGACCCCGGCCTTCCAGCGCCAGGGGGCAATTTGTATTTGCCTGAGCCTGTTGCCTGGCCCCAAAAAATTGATGGATCAGCTGGCAGTTGAAATCAATGGAACCAGTTGAAGAATCAAATGATATTTGTTATTTGTTATTAAATGGGAACCAGTTGTTATTCCCAAGTGAACCAGTTCTTCCCAGTTGTTTGATATATTGTGAAAATTCCCAAGTGAAGTGTGTTGATTCGAAACCGAAGAGAGACATGGAGTGTTCTGAAGTATTGAATCAACACTTAAAACACTTTTTGACTGATTTTGGGAGTTGAACAACCGGTACAGGTGCTACAAGGTTCTACCAACTCTTGGATTCATGGCCGAATATCCTGGTCAAAAATGGGATACAAACGATCAACGGAATGAGAATCTCAACTAATCTCCAATTACCTATCTTTTGGTTCAGTTGATTCTGACCTGAAAAAGTTGTTCTTGGCTGGGTATGAAGCATTACTATTGACCCATGAAAATTTGACTGGGATTTGAAGCCAATCTCTGGCTCTGCATTCTGTCCCGCACAAGACATGGCAAGAGGAACTGATCCTCTTCTCACCGCGGCTTGGGAGTTTTTCTCTTGGGTTGTTTTGTTGCTCAATGTCCAAATTCCAATTCATAAATGGTCGGGACTTCGGATTCGTTGGCTTGCCACAAGATAGAAGCCAACGTTTACAAGGAATCAGTTGTGAAGACAGCACATGACCCCTTTATGAGAGCTGCGACCATGTCGTCATGATCTGTGCTCCAAGGGTCCCTGCTCAACCACAAAGAAATCGCATCCGTTGTTGATAGCACAATGCAGGGATGTGTCCAATAGCCAGTTCTGTGTTTGCTAAATGGTTTAAAAGGCGGTGTAATGGTTTTAATACCCAGCAAATAGTTTATCGTACCAGAATACTTCCAACTTGCCCGCACCCACATCATTCCAATGACTATTGACTATTCATATTCCAACTGCTGTCAGTTGGGAGACTACTGCACCATGCATCAGAATCCCAATCCATAGACGACCATCATGCCCTGCACTTGATAGGACCTCACATATAAGAGATGATGTTCTGGAACAAGTACTCCCTCGTTGTGTGGCCATGGTTTCTGCAGAATATCACCCATGTCTCTTAGATGATATCCCATGATATGGGTTTGGATCAAGCACATATCAGATGGGTAGTGAGACACATCCCCAAATAGTTATTCTATCAATCTTTAGGATCTTCATCAGGGGCTCCAGGGTTTTGACCCATGCCCGTATGTTTTTGTCCAAAAACCGGGCCCCAATTCAACGGCTTCATCAGAATCTTCCTTGTTTCATGGCCATCCTCTTGTTGGGGGTATGCCCCACTTTTCAGCCCATAGCCTTTTTTCTTGGCCCTAAACCCACAATGTAATCAGGCGATGATGGGATGGAATCGAAGTATAACACACCATGTTCATGCTGCAATCGCTGTTTTTCATAGCCAATGTCTGCAGGTTTCAAAACCGCAGTCTGCCGGGCACCTTATCAGCAAGGAGAGGTGGCGGCCTCGGAACAGGAGAGGTGCCGGGTTCACCCAATGGACCATGTGATTTAAACAAAAAAAAATGGCGAGTTCAAGGTTGAAGAGAGAAGGAAAGCAATTTACCATCTGGTTATTTAACATAACCATTGAAAAATTCCTATAAATGGAGGTTCCTAGCTGGGAAAATCATCCAAAATTAGCCATCTTCCATTGCTATGTTAAATAACCAGAGGGTATGTGTGACGAGCGAGTAAAGCTTGGGTGGAGAGTCCAGTATATGTGGCTCATACATTCCACGTCGTGAAGTCCCCCTCTAAAAGGACTCATGGCACCATCGGCTGATCCATTGCTTCACCACACCAAGAATGCCACCAATTTGAGACGCATATCTATACTAGAATTCCCATGAATTCCCGATGTAGACTGGGTTAGAGGGTTCTATCATCTCAGAAGGGGTCCAGAAAATTTCATGAAATTGCCATGTCGACGGAGAAAAATGATGATGAAATATTCATACCTAAACCACCACACCCCACACTGAAACACCACCTTTCTCGCCAAGCGTCGCGAAACCATGCCTCGGATGACATCAAGGTTTCCACTTAAATGTGAAGGAAATTTCACGGGAAAACCATGGTTCTCAGCCCCAAACATCGATGAATTTCTGACTATTTTCCCTAAAACATTCTTTGATCAGAGATTTTAAAATGAGACACCACCATACAATCTCGGGTATGGAGCAGCATTGGTTACCCACAAAACAGCTTTGAGATGGTGCAATCTCCATGAACCAAATAGTGTAGGGTGTCCATCCCAATCTGGTGGAAGAATAAATAACGCAATGATCTCCAGTTTAGCTGGGGAAAAAATAACATGTTTGCTGGTTATATGCCTGTCGTTGCACTGGTTGAGTGCCAGTCATTCCTCTGTTTCATGTGGGGATGGGTCCAAAATGCAATACCAATGGAACCACAGAGTTTGTCCAATCCCTAAATTGATTCAGTTAACACATCTATATATATATATATAGTTTTTGTGGGTAAATCATTTCGGCCCCTCTCCATAATATACCCCTGTTTGTCCACCTTTGATGTTCACAGATGATTATTGATACCCAATGATTTGATACTCTTTAGGGCTCCCACCAGTTGTCTGGAAAAAAAGTGTCCCATTCAATCCACTGGTTCAAAACCTAGTTTTCCGAGCCAGAAATTGCCATGTTTTGCGGTGTTAATCCAAATCAGTCCCCTTTTTCATGCAAATATCAGCGAATCTTAGTGGTTCTACGTCCCATCATATCTTCATTACAGTTGCCTTTCTCTTACTGTGGATGGAAGAAATCCTACACCAGTTGATAGGTGGTTTATCCCCTTATTTATAGGGTTTCATCCAAGGTGCTGCAGGATTTCTTCCATTCGTCTCATTGGATAAATCAGCATTAAAATCTGAAGCAACCCCCAGTCCCACGACAGCATCCCAGAGACGCTGCACCCTGCGCCAGTCCAGGTCTAGAATCGGCAGCTGCATGAGGCCTCACCAAATAGCTGTGGAGGCAGCTCTGCTATATTTTTAAAATGATGTAGATATCGCCAACAAATATAGCTATGGGAAGAAGTATATAATATTATACATACAATATATGCATATACATGCATTACATTGCATTCCATTACATTACCATACATTACACTACACTACATACATGTGCATATACATACATATATGTGCATATATATATATATATATACACATATATGTTGCTACCACCCACCTAAACCCTCATATTTGCATTGAACTATACGACGGCCTGCAGACGTTGCACTGGGTGCTGCATGGGGTCCCTCACCATCCCACCATCATGAACAGGATAGATTACAGTTGTGACAGTAACCCCCAGTGATGGGGGGATGACCATCCTTGAATCGGATGTCAGCCCTCACGCAGCAGCATCCTAGCCGAAAAGCTAACTTTTCCTGCAGTCCCAATTCTGACCCATACCAAAATATGCATGAAAAAATGTGTGTGTGTGTGTGGGTGTATACATATACATATATCATACAATATGTACCTATATATATATATATGTACATAGTGCGATACTTATGTTTTCAAAAGTGCATTTACAGGCTATTGGTGTAAATTCGTACTCCATTCCATCCCACATTCAGAAAAACAGTCCCCATTGAAACGACAATTTTGGGAGGTACGTGTTGCAACAGGTTGGCGTCCTGTTTCAAAAATTGGAAAAACTCTTGAAAGCAATGTGCGTTTCTCGGAGATTGCGATACCCCGACTTCCAAAAGGCTTATCATCATGTTCCTAAAATTGAAGAAAATAGTGTTTGTCTTGTTGGGAAATGGATAGCTATTCAGTGTTGTCGTGTTTCGCATCATTTCATACCCAAAACTACATCCACTCTTTTTTGGCTGGCCATATCGCCGAGTTTAAGTGTCCAAACATGATACTATCTCATAGATGTCCAAAAATTGAACCATTGCCCATGTTCCTGGTCCATAACTGGGCCCCGCAAAAACCAGCAGAATCACACAACCCCCAGGTTGCCGGCCTGGGACTCAAGACACCCTGCGGTGGCGAGGGATCTGAGGCATCTAAGGGATCTGAGGGTGATCCTCCGTCATTGACCAACCTATTTTAATCCCATTATTGTTATAAAACCAATGGTAAGTATCTACCAAGAGGTTTATCCCCATTGTAATCCCATGCCATTATAGTTACAGTGTTTCATAGGAGTCCCAACAGGCAACCCAACTGGTGCAGGATGGCTTGTCCATCCATAGTATCTGTGAGTCGAACATGATTATTAGCTACGAACTGGATGCTCCTCTAAATATCACCCTTTTTCCGGGGCAAAACTGAACGATTCAACCACTTCAAATGATGTTTGACTCGTCAAGTCATGTCTAGGGGTGTTTAACTTCAAAGAACAGAGGAAGATACTGTGGATGGTTGCGAAATCCTGCACTACTTTCAATGGTTGAAAGCCTATAAATGGGCTGTTTACCACCTACCAACTAGTGCAGGATTTCTTCCATCCACTGCAGAAGCACGCCTGTTGAATATGCATCCATGTGATGGGGTCGCCAAATCACTTAGAAGCTGTCAGTGGCATAAGCAGTTTGGATCCATCTTTTCAATCGGTAGGCACTCAAATGTCATTGAATTGGTTTAAGGGAAAAACTTAACCGGAAACCAGTGTGTTTCCAGTAAACATGGGGGGTTCCTGCATTTGCTAAATCCAATTCTGGGAAAATGCCGTCGACCAAGAAATGGTGTCTGCCGGTTGGTTCTTCGGAAGAAAAAAAAACTGTGCGGTGACACCATCGTTTGCCCAAGAATTCAAAGGGTATACAGTAACATGTTCATATATGTTACTATGATATGTTACCACAAGTATGATCATTACCATGTAGGTTCGGGGGGTTGGGGGGGTGTCCCGATTGTTGATCATCCTTACATGCAGGTTTCTTCAACAAACTACCTTCACTAATCATTGCCAATTTCGTTCGGGGGGTTGGGGTGGGTATCCTGATTGTCGATCATCCTCACATGAGGGATTCTTCACGACCATGATCGATGATGTTGATGATTTTGATGATGTTGATGATGATGATGATGATGATGATGGTGATGCTGATGCTGATGCTGATGCTGATGATGATGATGATGATGATGGTGGTGGTGGTGGCGGTGATGATGGTGATGGTGATGGTGATGGTGATGGTGATGATGATGATGATGATGATGATGATGATGATGATGATGATGATGATGAGGATGATGATGATGATGATGATGATGATGATGATGATGATGATGATGAGGATGAGGATGAGGATGAGGATGAGGATGACGATGACGATGACGATGACGATNTGATGATGATGATGATGATGATGATGATGATGATGATGAGGATGAGGATGAGGATGAGGATGAGGATGACGATGACGATGACGATGACGATGACGATGAGGATGAGGATGAGGATGAGGATGATGATGATGATGATGATGATGATGATGATGATGATGATGAT
>BGPT01001494.1:4786-64213 GCA_003297045.1 Symbiodinium sp. clade C Y103
GGCGCATGCACGGTGCAAGCAAGTTCTATAGATGAAAAAGGTCTTATAGTATATCCAAAAGGCAACTTCCGCCCCGCCTCGTGCGGGAACTACTGGTATTCTACAAATCCTTTACATGGTTTGGCCAACCATTGAACCGATTGAACCTTTTTTTGAATGGCTTCGAGGTGAGCGCTTGCTGGCAGATTTCCAGCTTCGGCCAGGCCTGCCGAACCAACAACGAATCAACAACGACTCGACAACGAGTTGGCAAGATGATCAGGTTGGTAAAGGTTCGTGAACATAAATAAATTGAAGAGAGATAAGATAAGGCCTGAGCAAGATGGGAAACAGCACACAACTTGCTGTGTCAGGCATTCGGAAGTCTGGTGCTGTGGTGCTGAAGGTTGTTCCTGGTGGACCTTGCGACCGGGCGACTCGGATTACGAAACCCCAGTGCAGCAGGAGGAAACATCTTGTACGTTGAGGGGAGATTCACACAGATTCCACCAGTTTGACCCAGCTTGCCTCAGCATTTTCACAAGACGGTACAAGACCAACAAACCAAGAGAGGATGGCCCGTTTTGCTCGGCGTTGCTCAAGCTTGCTTGGCGGCCCGCTGTGTTTTTTGAGTTGAAGATATGACTTGTGCTGCAGGCTGGCGTGCGAGCCGGTGACCGATTGGTCTCTGTCAATGGGCGCCAGGAGAAGATGAGATGGTTTGATGAGATGGTTTGCTTGTGTTTTAGCATGTTTTAGCTGATTTAGCTGTTTTCTATTGTTTTCTTTAATTTGGCTTGATGAACATTGTAATATCATGTAACATCAACAGCTTCGGGAACCTCAATCTGGGTGGGCCGATGCAGCGGGACATGTAAATTGAAAGCATTGGTTGCGCCAATCTTCAGAGGACACGAACTTCCAGAACTTGAAAGTTGAGCGATCTCCCAAAGCCAACGTCCAAGATCGAACACAGTGAAACTATGTGAATTTCTTGCACTATGCAAATTGTGCTTACAGACATTGCAGCCCTTGGGCAGTCTGGCGGTCTGGCAGTCCTTTCGAGTGGTTTGCAAGGAAGGACCGACGAAGCTCATTTTTATGGGTACTGCGGGCAAGATCACCACAGAGGCACAATCTGTCACACAAACTGTTTCAAGTCTAAAGAGTCTAAAGCCTCAGCTCAAAGCACAATCGTTTAGACTGTTTGTTATTTCGACTTGGCGATTTCCGGGCGTTCTCCATGGCAAGAGCTACCGCGCTTGCATTTCTTGTTGCAGCATTTGGGACATCCTTTGTACCACTCAGATCGAATCTGCAACGTAGGTGCGACTGGTGTCTGGAGAGTCCTCTTCCATGAGCAAAGGATTCACCCTGCTTAGCGACAAGGCCCTGACTGCTCAGCCACTTTGATGCCCTGTTTTTTGAATGAACAGGCACTTTATTATTTTGAAGTTTTCTGAACTTATAGTATGCCGTGTGGAAAATCTTCAGGCTGTCTTTGGTGGAGCAAAGACCAAGTTCGTTTTCCAGGAGGACGAACATATTGATGCTGCCGTTTCTTGCTTCACTTCTTGGATATCCTCCGAAGAGATTGAGATGAGAAGTTTTTGAGACTTATATATACAATTGTATACATATATATATATATATATACATGGAATTATATGTATATATGTATATATATACAATTATATGCACAAACTTTGTGCCATGTTTTTAGTTTGGCGTTGAAAGCCTTCAACAGCGAATCTTCTCGGTCTTGGCTCAAGTTTGTGCCGAACCTGTTGATACCTGTGCCCCACTGCATCCACTGCCAGCAATGACCGAGGTGAGCCTGTCATGTTGCAACGACTTTTTGACGTGAGGATTGTGTGGCTTTGGTTGGATTCTGTTTTTGCAGTTTTAGATTCAAGATGCTTTTAGAATCTTCTGGATATTTCAAGATTTCAAATTTTCTCTCGTTTTGGATGGACTTGCAGGCTGAGCTGTGGGGAGACTCAGGCGTTGCAAGGTTTGCAAGTGCTGTGCATCCTCCTAGGGGCATTCTGTGCATTCTGTGCGAATTCCTCCAAATGCAAAAGTGAAAGCTTTCCAAAGGTCCAAGAGTGCCAAGCGCCGAGCTGCCAAGAAGGTGATTTCATGTGATTTCCATTGATGATTTCGATTTTGGCAGACAATGCTCTTTGTATCTCTTTGTAGCCTTGCAAAGCATTGCAAAGCTGGATGGGTTGTGATAGATAGATTAGATATGATTAATTAGATAGTGTCTTATGTTATGCCGAGTTCAGTTTTTGGATTTCCAACTGGTCGTTGTGTTCAGGCAAGGGACGCAGAGCACGCTGGAGGCACTCGCCTTTGCGAACGGGCTAGATCAGCTCCCCATTTGGGATGGCTTGTGCTATTTTCATTGGGTTTTGGTCTTTGATCTGTTTTCCTTCATACTTGTGGCTCCAAGCTCAATTCAGGAAGTATTTGGCATCACCCTCGTGTGTGAAATGCAATTTGGACAGCTCGGAATTCGGCCAGAATGGCCAGTGGCAAGTCATGTCAGAGAGTTTAGGAGTTGGACCTGGTTGTTGTTGAAGATTTGAAGATCTTTTCCTGTACGCAGTTCTAAGCATTTTCAAGCCTTCAAAGTGTAATCCTTTGACGCAGAAGCGGCAGCATCCCCGCCGGAGACAACGCCCGAGAAGCCCAAGGTGTGGCCGTGATGCAGCAAAAATGTGTGGAAGAAACATCAAAACAAGCCCTCAATACACACCTGATATATACATGTATATATATATATATGTATGAAATTACATATGTAGACTACTATGTGTATATATTTATACATACATATTCATATACATATACACATGCTGATGATTTCCAAAACATCATGACATGTTAGCCATGTTTGCATTGAATTCCTTTCTGCCCAGCTGCGGTGCCATAGGCAAAAGCGGCTCCAAAAGCCGCAGCGGCTGAGCCCAAGGCAGATCTCAATTTCAATCAATTTCCCAACATGAGATTTTAAAATATGTGTATACATAATATACATATATATATATATATATATGATATATACATATGATATATGTTTTTTTGCAAAGTGCGCTGCAATGCATCCAGGATTGTAGAAGAACTGCAGAGTCCCGTCTACTGCAATGGTTTTGTCATATTTTGTCATTTTATCTCAATGTTTCAAGTGGCTGACGTCTGAAAGACACAGCACTGAGCACCACAGGCCAAGCCGAAGGAGGCTGCCAAGGCACTGTCGAATTGTCCGTGAAGCCTTGAAGCAGAAACGACATGTTTTTATGGAAACTTATGTAATCAATGTAGTCCGGAATGGTCAGAGGATGGGCACGACATCTAAAACGAGAAATTGATAAAACGTGGCAACATGATAAAGCATGGAAAGGACATTATCGGATACTGTACTGTGTATTTGGAGATAACAAGACTTATAATCTGGACTATGAAGTTGTCAGAAGACAAACTATGTGGTCGAGGCTGCTGCCAAGCCGAAGGCAAGTCCGAAGGAGGGCCTCTTCAGAAGTCTTCGGGTGTTGCATTCATCTTGTTGGGACTTGAACAACTGGAACAGCTTGCAGCACTTGAGCCCTTTTCTTGCTTTTTTTATTCAAATGTTCAAACTTGATCAAATTGTATCAGGAGGAGCCGAAGAAGCCGGAACCCAAGGCCCAGCCCAAGGCCAAGGGAAAGGCGGCTCCGGAGGCGAGGGAGTGAGTCATACCGTGTGCAGTGGGCCTGCTAGGTTCGCCATTCAGAACAGGTTCACATTCTTTTTTTGGCGACAATGCAGATAGGGCAGATAGGGCAGATAGTGTTTCCAAATGCTGCAGAAGACAAAGATGGCAGGCTCCCAAGCCGAAGGAGGCGGCAAAGGCAATTCCGGACTCCGCAGGGTGTCAGTTTTTTTGGATTGTGAGACAACATTTGCAATAGAATCTGAGACCAACAAGTCTCGCAGATTTCAGCTGGGGCGCTCCCTATGCCAGTACTTTACCAACATTTGAAGTCTTTTTGAGGGCGGTGAACAAGGAGAAAGCAAGGACTAAGCAAGGACTAAGCAAGGACATCCAAGGATTGCAGATCAATTGAAGATATGGAAGGCTCCGTTGAAGGCGAACCAAAGTGAACCAAAGCTGATCAAAGCTGTGGAACTCAGCGCCAGGCGAAGGCTGATCCGAAGGCCAAGGCGAAGGCAGCAACGAAAGTGGTCACTTGGCAACAACTTGCAGTGGTCATTCCGAGCATGCAAGTATGACATCGCATGTCAATGTATGTGTTACTGTGTGCGTCGTGCGTGTCATATGTCACTTGTGTCACTTACGGCACTGATATCATTCGTCTCTTGTCGCTTTTTGTGGACCATCTTAAAGTGAAATAGATGTGAAATACTCCGCCACGAAGAGTCCACTTTGATGTGAGGAGCCACCGCCTCCTGCTCCGGAACCACCTGCACCACCAAAGGCCAAGGCCCACAAAGTGACATTTGTTCCGAAGTGCTAAGATAGTCCTAGGTCCACCTGCTAGATGTTTCAGTCTTGGTGCGCAAAGTCTTGTGCTGATGCTGCCGGAGTGGTCGAGTGCTGTGTAGAGATGTGTGGTTGTTTGTTTTCTCTTGCTTTTTGTTTTGTTGTCACATTTGTTGGCATGATTTTCTCTATGCCCATTTTGATTGAAGGGAAAGGCAAAGGCAGAGCCGAAGCCATCTGCACCCAAGGTCGGGACTGGCTGTGGAGAGAGGTCAACATAAGCCACCCAAAGTCATTGCCCTTGCGGCCCTTGCCCTTCAAAGGCCGCTGCAAAATCAAAGGCCGGAGCTGCCAAGAAGGAGGACCTTGCATGAGCTATACATAGCCTCGCATGATACTCATATGATACTCTGTTCCTACAACATCCATTAGTCATTAGTCCATCAATATTGTTTTGTCCATTGCTGTCCACGTGTTTTGTTATTTCTGTTGCTTTCGTTGACGTCCTGGGATGTTCCCGGGACTGCCCCGGTCCCACATCGCAAGGAGAAGGAGGATCGACCTGAGCGTGTTGAGGTGGTGCAGCCCTTTGAAGTCGTCCATGCCTCGGCATCAGACATACCAATGGCACCAAAAAAGATGACACACCAAAAAAGAATCTCACAATGCCAATGGCACAAGAACTTACGATGGAGACTGTGTGTTGCGGCTCAAAGTGAAGCTTCCATGATGAAAAATCAAGGATGATGGAACTGGTGGCGAATGGGAGCAATCCACGGGCCTTTCCAAGCAAGCACAGAAGCGAAAGGAGAAGCAGGAGCAGATCAAGAAGGAGCAGGACTACCAGCGATTCCGATGTCAAGCTGTTGCAGTTGATGTAAGTTTTGATGTTTGTTGCACAATGAGTTGCACAGTGAGTTGTATGGTCATTGACATTCAGCCCTTCATCAAGTCCTTTTGGCATCCGACTGCCGCCTTACTTCCAGGCCCAGCGTGGAAAGGAGCAAAAACTGATCCCTGGCATGGTGCCCAACTCAGACACAAAAAGGACATCTTTCGACATCTTTGAACAGGAAATGACAGTGACATGTGTGGAATGTGATTTCTAGAGCTATGACAAGTTTGAATAGGATTCAGATTGACCAAAGCGGTTCAATAAAGACATGCACGGCAAACATGGCAGGTTCCCACGAACACTGTGCCGGGCATGGCTCCACCAAAGGCAGTCCAGTTGCATTTTGATCATTTTGCAGGGATATGAGAATTTGATAGCCTTGTCATGTACAGCTTTGTGAGTTTTTCTTCGCCTTTCTGGGTGCAATGATTTGCAATACCTTCATTGTAATCGTATTTCATCGTAGAAGTATGTTGAATGTATGTTGAGAAGTGATTTCAGGCGGCGTCCAAGGAGGAGATCGCCGCATTTATGGCCAAGGTGGCTGCCAAGGGCGCTGAAGCCAGACAGGGCGTCGAGGCAGAACAGGCTTGGAACGGCAGTGAGAAGATTTTTTGGAGTGAAATAAACCTGTTGTGACACGTAACACGTTGCACGTAACACGCAACGTGACTCTGAATCTAGTGGCTATAGCGCCCAAGTAGCGAAACGACACTGGTCGCAACAGCAGCGACAGCAGCGACGGTCAGGCCGAGAAGAGCAGCTTCCACACTGCCACTATCAAGGTGCCCGAGAACAAGCACCTTGGACCCAAGGGACGACCCAAGGGACGACCCAAGGGACGACCTTGCACCTTCCCAGTCATTTTTGGCGCTGTGTATCGTGTAATTTGTTGGCCTGGTCAAAGTGCTCAATTGCGTTGCTTGCAGCGTTGCATTCTCCTTTCTTTCACCCAACTTTCTTCCGAGTACTGGCTTTGATCCAAGGATTGGAATCGTCATCGGACCAAAAGGCTCCAAGATCAAGCTCATCCAGGACACTGCTGGCTGCAGAGATCTTTCGAGGTCCTATCAATTTGGGCACAGTTCATGACACCAGCACAGGCACCACGATAGAAAGGCAGCTAGGCGTAGTTCCGCACACAATATATACGTATGTCGTATGTATGTTTGTATATATATATATATAATTATATATACACATTCACACACACACATACACATACACATACACATACAATTCATACAGACATATGCAAGCATATACACGCACACACACAAACATACATCATACACATGTTCTCTTCTACAACAGATCCATGTTCTAAGGCATAATATCCCATGTATAGTTACACCTATGTATTATATACATGGAAGCTCGTACAGGCAAGCATTACACCTACAACATGACATCGGCCGGCAATTCTGTGTTGACTGAGACATGTTGATCTCAAAACATGTACACACACACAGTGTAAAGACTGTACATACCACTTTTTAAAACTTTGCTCAGACACACATGTTCATAAAAGTTCATACATAACTTATACTTATACCGTTCCAGATGTTTAAAAAAGAGCTGCTCCCAGTTCCTTCGGTTTTGCTTGGTGCAGTCTGAGGAGAAGACGGGAGTGAAGAACATCGACACCAACGGTGAGATTTTTACAATTGTGGGCCCTCAAGAGGCGTCAGATGGTGGGAGAGTCCACAAGTGGTACCTTTTCCGGACTCAGATAGCAAAACCGTTTCAAGATGTTTCAAGCATTTCAAACAATGATAAAAAACAGTGAAATCTGTGAGGGTTTTCACATACTGACGCATTGGAGGCAGTGGAAATGGCTCACATGGCGATCAAGGACACATTGGATGGTTCTTGGACCGTTCTTGGACCGTTCTTGGACGGTTCTTGGACGGTTCGTTGTGCCTTGTACGTTTTGCATCCAGGTTCGTGTCATCCAACTGACGAATCCTGCAGAGTCTTGTTGTTTCATATTTTTGCATGACACACATGATTCACATTTGATTCACTACATCAACGAGCTTACTGACATTTGCGGCGATCAGGTTTAGTTTCATATTTGTGCATGCACGTTTACATTTTTTCATGGTATTTCAATGTATTCCATGGAGTTTTATGGCATGTTATGCTTTTGAAGCAGGAGCTGGTGGAGAAGGGTTACTGTGCTATGGCTTTCGAGGACTAGCTGCGAGCCTGTCTCCATCCATTCGATCCATGCCTGCTTGGGTTCTCAACTGTTTTATCAATCTTTATTAGGCATCATTTGGCATCATTCCGTATTATTCGGCATCATTGGTCCATTTCGCAGTTTCACGTTTCCTCCGCTTTGCCTTGGTTTCTAAGACCTTGCCTGTAGACCACTTGGCTGCTTGGCCATCTTGGCCTCTTCTCCGTTCGGAAAGTTCTGTGTTGGAGCAGTCGGACTTTGCTCGCCGAATCTGTGAAGGACTTCAAGGAGGAGGGTGTGCAGATGCACCCCTCCAGCTTCCCTGATATCATTGGCAAGCAAGGCGTTACAATCAAGGCCGCAGCTTAGCAATGGCCGTTCCCAAAGGAGTCTTTGCAAGTGAATAGCTAGCCTAGCAGCTAGCCTTGAGTCTTATCACCAACATGGCAGGCCTTCAAAAGTGAGTTGCACGTCGAAGTGACCATCCCGGAGGCCACTGAGAAGTGACACCGAGACCGCATGAGAAAATATGAGACATTGCATTGACATCGTGGATTCGCATGGTGCACATGGGCCTCAGGCAGGCCAGGGGTCAAGCTGCTGAGGTTCCGAAGAACGCCACCCAGCAAAACAAGAAGTACAAGGTAACCTTGGCAGGGAAGGCGGATGATGTGCGCAAGGCCAAGGACGTGGGGCTTCCCAGGAAAGAACGTTGTCCAATTTTTGATTTCATAGCACACTTGGAGTGTGTATGACTCTGCCTGATGGCACACTGCAGGCTGATCTGAATTATATGTCGTGCTCGTATTATGTCGTAACAGTGTCGTGCAGACTTGCGCAAGTCTTCACGTAAGTTCTTTGACCAGCCTTTCATCCTGTCGCCCACTTCACTGATACCGTCACTGACTGCACGTCTTTTGCCATATCCTCTTGCCTCCTTTTCTAATCAATTCTATTGTTTTACTTCATCTAATTTTGTTCCATGTGATTTTCCAGTTGATTGCCCAAGATTCTTCACAAGTTTCTTTGGTATGGTGTCAGTCGCCAATCTGTCCATCATCGGTATTCTGTTCACTCCAAGCCTCCGTGCATTTGCTTCACTCTACAGGACTCTACAGTCTTATTCTGCAGATGCTTTGACAGCTTCCCTTTGGAACCCTCTGTTTCTGGTGTGAACGAATCGACTTGAGTAGGACATGGCCGTCCATGTTGCAGTGCATGTTGCAGTGCATGTTGCTGAAGGTTCTGGAAAGCATCCGGAAGTATGGCTATCATGAGATCACACACCCCGGGCAGGTGCGGTCGGGCCAACAGTATGGCTCAATTTTGCTGAACTGTGGAACATCAACAAGTCTCCTTCAATGACAGGTGACCCCTTTTGTTCCGTTGCCACATCATTTGCCAACCCCTGGAAGTATTCCTGCTTCCTGCAGCTTCACATTGCTTCACGGCGCTTCTATCTCTTGTGATTTATCATTGATTGTGTTTGCGATGCAGACCCATGAAGAGATGGAAATTGAAGCATGGGCCTACAAGCCTGAGCCTCAGTCAGAACAGGTGCAACGTGTTTGCCTGAAAGATCTTGAAAGCAGTGGGAGTTTCTTGGATGTGCAACAAACCAAATTTTATTGCATGGGCATTACCTATTGCGCTGCGTTTGGGAAGAAAATCCAGCCCGCATGAATGGCATTAATTGGGCACAGACTTACCTTCATTCCTATTGAGCCCATGCATGGCATTTTTGAAATTTCGATGGACTTTCAGGGCTGCAACTGTAAAATTTCAATCAATTTCATACGCCTGCTCTCATTCCAGGGTTAGTTGCCCTTCCGAAGAAAGGAAGTGCAACAAGTTCCTACGAAAGAGGATGTTCTTTATAGCAGCCAAGAAAGGACATGAACAAAGTATATCCATATATGTATATATAGATGTATATATTACACACATTGTATGTATATATTTATATACACATAATGTGCTGTGTATATATGTATATATATATATTCACATGTATATGCATATATAGATATTCAACTATGTAAACATGTAATTGTGTATGTATTATATATATTATACATACGATGTGGCAGAGCATGACATGATATGATATGACATGACATGATATGACGTGATATGATATGATATGATATGACGTAAAATGACACGAAATGACATTACATGACATGATATGGCATGATAGGAGATGACATGATATTATATGCGTATGTATATGTATATGTATATGTATATGTATATGTATATGTATATGTATATGTATATGTATATGTATATGTATATGTATATGTATATGTATATTATTCAGGTGTGTCTGTCACACTGTTAGAATGTTTTGCCAATCAGTGTTGTGTTCCAGGTATCTCATTGGCAAGGCCGGCTCGGAGCTCCGCCACATCCAGAACAACTACAAGGCGAAGACAGCGAACATGTCCAACCAATGAAGTGAACAAATTGAGCAACCTGTTTTTGAGTTACTGTAGAGTTGCACAATTTTTTGGTAAACGTTGATCAATGTTGTAGTAATGTAGTTTCGTTGCTCATGTTTCATTGCCATTGGACTCGAACGGAACGTTCCGAGATGTCCAAACAAATGTCCACAGGTCAGTGGGGAATGCGTGATGTGTTCTAAAGCGTCTTTTGCAGAGGGCCCTACATTTCTTCCACTGAACAGTTTCGCCTGTTCCAAACTCTTCCAAAGATTTCCAAGGGACATGCAGCGCAGGTCAAGGTGAACATCCCGCGAGAGCACTCCGCTTGCCAGAATGTTGTGATTGTTGGTGATGCTATCGATGTGTCTCGCGAGAAGCCAAGCTTCGGCAAAAGAGGAAGAGCTGCGGTTGAGCTTCAATTTTCAGCAAAACAGCAGAGAACATTTGAAGCTAAGACAAGCTAAGGTGCCAAAGATTACATTGACAACCTTATGTGGAAGGCACAAAATGCACCCACAGGACGTTGTCGCCGGCACAAAGATGCTTCCTTGGCTACTCTTATCTCACAAAGTGTCGTACGGTATACACAGAATGTGTTCATGTCATTTCATGTCTCCATTTTTCTTTGTTTGCGTTCTCAGCTTTGTGCTCTTGCGAGACTACCCTGCTCAAATCCACACGTTGAAAACGAAACAAAAAGCTCAAAGGTCAAATGAGTCAAATGACAAGTCAAATGTTTGAGACAAAATGCAACAAATCTTTCAATGGCTTTCCAGGACGGCAGGGTCAGGATTCCGCGATTGACCCTTGGGGCGAGGAAGGAGAAGAGGAGGACACAGAGCATGGTTCACTCGCAGACAGATCAGAAGAACCATGTAGGAAATGTAGGCTGCAGTCACTGCCACCACTTTTCTGACTACTGGATCTACTGGTCTATGGACTTTGTTGATCTTTGTTTTGGATATCTACAGTTGATGCGCGATACATTATGCAATTGCAGCTTCTGCACTTACAGATCTGTCGGATGATGTCGGATGTCTTGCGCGTCATGATTTAGATCGATGTTAGATCAATGGTCAATGTGAGTCAATGTGAGTTGATGTGAGTTGATGTGAGTTGATGTGAGTTGATGTGAGTTGATGTGAGTTGATGTGAGTCAGGAGTGGATGAAGGATTACATCTACAAGCGATGAGTGTCTCGGTTGCTGTCAGCAGTCTTCTCAGGGAGGCTCAGGTCCCGAGGCCTTGGAGCGCAGGAGTGCGACATTTTGAAATCTCAAACCGAATGAACAAGATTGAATATTTTGAATCGCAACCTCGAAAAAACCTTGGAGTAAGACTCGGTCAAAACCTATCCACAAGATCCACAAGATCCACAAGACCTATCCACATCTTACAAGTCCTTTCTGAAAATCTGATGATTTCCCTCCCAATGTCCTGCAGCACAGAGAACTGTTTGATTCCCAGAAGACGTCTCTCGTGCGCTTTGGGGACTTTTGAGAATTTCGTAACAGACCAGCCGAGCTTTTAAGCTCAAGGGGAGCGACAACCGTGTTTTTGCTACACTGCTGAGATGAGGACGGTGACTCCAAGGGTTCTAAAGATTGGAACAAGATCTTCAGCGAACACGTTCTCAAAGAACTCAGTCTGTTGGCATTTCATTTTTTGCATTAATATATCTTTATGATCCGCCCTCTTCAGCCAACACACCGCTTACCTCAAAGAGCGCTGGTGCTGAAAGAAGTTTAGATGATTCAAACTGAATCACCCACAGCGGACAGATCGCCGGTGTCGACGGTTCGTAAAGCAAAGCCCAAACAGAGGAAGTTCATCAGGTTGATTCCAAATTATTCCAATGATTTCAATTTTAAGCAAAATTTGATTTTTCGCTGTGCGAACATTGCTAGCAATTTGGTTGCCATTTCCAGCTCCCTTACTGGAGACTGCGGGAACTGGCAACCATGCCGGCGGACCAGCAACTTACTGGTGAACGGCTGTGGGGCCCTTGAAGGGCGGACGGCAGAAAGGTACAAGGTTCTGGAAAGGAGCCTAGTCAGGCGTGCAGCCCTTTGAGACGTGCCAAGCCCCACTTGTGGAGAATGCCATGGGAAACGACCAAGGGGAATGACTGGAATCATGTCCTTTTTCAAGACAGAGACAGCAAACACGTACTGTCAGACTGTTGTCTCTTGCAACTCTCCCCATTATGTCAAAAAAAACTTTAAACGCGGGCTGGCCCCTTCGGGGCCAGCCTAAGTCCCCAGCAATGCCCCAAGGGAGCGTCAAAAAGACTTTAAACTTATAGTGTAAACATCTAAATATCTAAAATTATATAATTAAATATATTTATAAATAAATTTATATATATATATATATATATAACTTTTTTTTTCATTTTTTTAATTTCTGAAGTTCTCAGGTCTTGGCACCTCAAGGCATTTTCACTAACGTGCACAGCAGACTCACTGCGATTGCACCATGATTTGCTGGCCGCACCCGGGCTTTCACGGGCGGCCAAAGTATGCTGCGAACCAAAAAGCGCAGAAGCAAAACCCAAAGGTTGTACCGGCAGCAGGGATCAAGAGACACTGGCAGAAATTGCTCTTGATTAAACCTTGCATAGTTCATGTTGCTTTGGATGCTTGGAGCATCTTCAAGCACTAATGGTTTTCAATGTGCCAATTCTGCCGTGCACTTTGGCTGCAAAGGGCTGTATTGTTCTTTCTTTGATCTTGATGTTGATTTGAGGAGCGCGTCTTCGTCCCAAGTCTGGCTTCACTGGCCTTGGGTGTTCAGGCGTTGTTGCAGACTGTATGTAGCGTCCTGCGTTTCGATTTTTTTTTTTGGCACCAGGATGAGCCTTCGAGAACACCACAGATGTTCTCACTGGAACGAACAGAGGTGGGGCGCCAAGGTTCGAAATGCTGGCAGAAGCTCTCACTTCTTTTGTACAGTCCCTTTGCATGTGCAGGCTGCTCATCTCCTTCGCTGTGCCAAGAATGAAGCTGAAGTACCTTGTCCATCCTTCTTCTGTTTGGCAAGTCAACCTTGAATTGCGTTGATGCTCGCGGTCATCCTGTGCTCTGCTGTCCTGTGATCAAGCTGATTTTTTCGCTATCTCACAGATGATGTCATGTCCATTGTGCAGAATTATGCATCATTCCAATATATTGTAATGTATATATTACAATATTGTACTTGTACATAATTGTGCAATATTTTGAGTATCTACACGTCCTTGGATTCTGTGTCCTGAAGGCCCAGCTTCGTAGTGTTGGCCCCTCTCGAGCAAGCGCAGGCCATGAAGTTGTTCCGAAACTTTACTGAAACTGGCTCTTATGTGTACAAAATCATTACCATTTTTTTTTTTAACCTCTCTTCGGAACAACTATTAGCATGATGTATTCAGGGTATTGCACTTCAAGAAGTATGAAGGTGATATTGGATGATAGTGATATGGCTGCTTATTCTCGCTTGCCAAGGGGACGTTTCGCCCATTAAACGCAAGGCACGGTGCTTTCAGATATGTTCACAAATTCACAAATGTTCTCAAATCCAGAGACAGAGACAGGTGACACATTGAGCGAAGACGTTGACTGATTGTCATCTTTTGGGACTATCTTGAGATCATTTAAATATTTCAATGTCGACTAAGATGATTTGATGGATGCAAAGTCATTTGGTCTGCGACACGACACGACTCTCGTGGGACAGGCTGGCGCGGCCGAGCTCTCGCAGCAAGAGCTTTGGGTCGAGGTCGACAGAGTCGACGGAGACGATGAGAACCAAAACATATCGAAAAAAAAGTCGTGGAATCTTTTTATATATTTTCTTCAACCAGTAAAACGTACACAATTTGTAGATATTCGGAATATTCGTAATCTGAAAGTCTTTGGATGCACCAGGATTCTAACCAAAATGTACTCGGTGAACTGAAGGAACAGCACATGCCATTTAACATGTTACTTTCAGCTTGGCAGGTTCTACTGCATTCTTGATCTTGTCTGGCTTAGGCATACTCCTCTATTGTCTGCAGTCGTTTGATATCATTTGATCAAGTCACGATTCAGGTGGGGGCAAGACCTGCATCTCCAGAACGTCAGCACATAGCAGGCGAGTGAGCTGCCCAATCTTTTGAATGAACATCCACCCCTGCGGACTTGCTTTCAGACCGCAGGGCACTTGTTGCACGATATACTGTATTTCCGCAACATCTATATACAAACACTCTGAATTACTTCTTGCTTATTTCTTGAGGTAAAGGGAAGACACAAAAGCAAATGTAGAGCCACCAGACCAACTTGATATCTTCCGGAGGCCATTGCCCAATTGGGCCAAAGACAGAATGGCGGAAGGAAGCTAAGAACCCCAAGGCTTGAGAAGCGTCACACTGTGTGTCGCACGTGTGTCACACCGACTCACATCCACCATATTGATCCAACAAAAGGATACAACAAGACCGAAGCAGATTATTGAGGCAGCTGGGAAGATTTCTGTAGTACAATGATTTTGGATTGCCATCTAATTTGATCCATATCTGAAATTACTACTGGATTCGATATAATGGCTTTGTACTTGATGCCACATTCTACATTCTATACACCAGCTTGGATCTCCAAGTGGAGCTTGTGTAGCGCAAGGAGCTCACTGGAGACTTTGATTCTGATGAAGCAATGGAGGAGATGCTGTAGAGGCTGGGCCATGCTGAGCTACAAATGCTGCGATCAAAGAACAGGTCCTCCTCATGAGAACGAATTGCGTTGGATTGCATGGTTTTGGCCAGACATCCAGTGACAATGCTCTGGGTGAATTGATGCATCTGCCATTTCAGGACATTTTCGTCATGCTGCTTAGTTGCTAAAGCTCGTGCAATGCCGCGATGCGGGGAGGTGGGCAACCGTCCAATGGCCGGTGTCGAAAGTTGATTGAAATTAAGCCTTGAAGAGCCTTGACAGCCTTGGCTCTTTGATGCTCTTTGTATTTGTCCATATTTGTCAATATTCGTCCGCTGGCGTCAGCCTTTGTAGCCACCTTGCCGATGCTAGAAAATGGCCTCAGACGCTGCAGCTTCTCAAGTTTTTTTACAGTGCTGCTGGATTTCAAACCCTGACATGGGCGACAATGGCACCTTTTTGGAAAGAATAGAGGGATCGGTTTTGTACACCACTTGTCATCGTTCAAAGCCAATTTCGGTGTGGCCCGGTAAAATCGATTGAAATCGATTGCACATGATGATTCACAAGATATTCTGCTGTTGCAAACTTGTTTTCATACATTTTTGAGGCTTTGAATCTGTTTGACTCAGAAACGCATCTCCTTTGTGACTCCTTTTACTTCCGTAGGGGCTTCATTGCCTGCCAACACGACAAAGAATAGGAACTTGACATGCTGAGATCCACCCTTGTGGTCACGAGGCCTATGCGAGGCTTCTTCTGAGCGTAAGAAAACCAGTGAGAAAAATGTGTGGCTCCAAAGAAAGCAAGACTTGGTACATGTTTGGTACATTTGGTTTTGTTTTTGGCTTAGTTTAATTTAATTTGGCGTCGCATGGCATCAAAGATTTCCACTGCCGAGCAGAAGCAGAAAAGAGCGGCGCTGTGGTTGCCCCAAATCAGCACACTTTCTGCCTTATGAGGACAGACAAGACCAGTTCATTGTTTGTTTCCACGTCAACACTAACTCAGTGGAACAGTAGAAACAAGACCCTTAACCGGCAAAAGCTTCCAATTCGTTGTTGAAAGGAATCCTGCAAATTCAATTCCTAAGACCGAACCCTGTCCTGCTGCAGATTTCACCCCTTTTCACTCAATGTCAAGTTTTTGAACGGGGAGTTGAAGAGCAAGATCTCCAGTACATTTCCAGTACACCATAGGACAACTATTCTCAAGCATTTTTTTGCTGGACTTTTTTAAATCCAATAATATAATGTCATAATGTAATCTAGTGCGTAGTGCATATAATTACGACCATTGGCAAGCCAGACTAGGATGGTCCAACAAGAATCAGTTCCAAGCCAAACACCCAATCAGCAATGTGCTGCAAGGAATTCGGTAGAAATGCGAGCAGGGCTTGATGCAATGCAGTCCGTTTGGGCTGCAGCGTGTGGTTGACCATGGTTCCAGACCTAGAAAAATCAAACGGCTGTGAGCACAACAGCACAGCAGCACACCTCAAACAGCTGCCATGTGTGAACCTGATTTCCTCACACTCCAATGTTGAGCTGTGTGCAGTTGGCCGATGTCAAGCAGCTTGTGCACTCTAGTTAACTGCAGTGAAAATTCTGAGTGAACACTATAGGGACATGCGCTGACCAAGGTCCCCTCTGAACTTCCTGAGCTTCCTCCTGAGCTTGCCGTCTCCAACACCAATGCAGAAAACTCAGCTGATAAAAGGCCAGTGCGCACAGTTTGGACATTTGGCCGTGGCATACAAAGAAGAACTAAAGCAGAACTCAAGAAGAACTATGAACAACTTGAGATTTCCCTTTTTGCTGCTCCCGGCTTTGGTTGAGCATGGTGGAATACATTTGACTCAGAAAGCTGCTGATAGATTTGTTTTGAGCAGCGAATTCCTTAGCAAGCGAACTTACAAACGTGGGTGGAGATGCAGAAACGAGAGCGAGTGTAACAAGCGACTTGAATGAGACTTGACAGAGGTAGGCATTCGGTAAGACTAGCGGACCAATATCATGGTTTCTGGAACTCGGCTTCCCAAGGATCCACTGCATACAGTCACGTCGGGACAGCGTAGAGAGGCCTGCCCTCTCTGCCTTGGTGGAATAGTGGAATAAGCTATCAGAACACTGGGCGACAAATGAGGAAGAAGCGTAAGAACAATCAAGAACTACCAACTGCCTTTTGGGCATTGCCTGTAATTTCAGAATGTTTCCTCCAATCTTGCATGGCAATGCACTTATTGCTTTACTCATTGCCTTTACCAAGCTCTAAGTTTTGGAAGGTGAGAGGCGGCTCCTTGCCATGGGCTCAGAGGAAAGCACTGAGACAACATAGGGTTTCTTGACCGCCCAAAAGACTCATCAGCATAGGCTGGCGGAACTTCTTGGGATGATGCAATGGCTTCTCTGTAGTGCTTGGTGTTATGTGCTTTCTGTGCTGTGCATGCTCGATGCTCCTTAGCCAGTTGACACTTCAGAAATTGCGAGTGTTGCTGTGTTCTCGCTAAGGCAAGCACATATTGGTGCCGTTGCAGATCTAAATGATGTTGCACGAATTCTACAGGTGCCTGGCTGCGCAGCTTAGCTCGACATCCTAACAAACCTTGAGTTGCAACATACAGACACTTCTGGCTCTCTGTGGTTTAGCATTGTATCATTCATACCACACACACACATATGTATATATATATATTATTGATGTATATATACATATACATATTATTATACTAGTCTATATGTACTGTATACACATATATATATATATATACACAAGTATCCATATATTATGCATCCTTGCATATGAATCAGGCAGCACCAGCTTTATTGAATTCACATGAGAGTCCGACTTGCAGGCTTTCCAGGCTGCTTCAGCATTTCAGGGAGTTGCTAGTTCTTGCCTCAGAGGACGTCCACGCATCCCAGGATTTGACAAATAGAAACATGTCATAACACGTCATCCTGAGTCATCCTGTCCTTGCGCCACATTAGTCAAGCTCCTCCACTCGCATAGCTGAGGCTGGTCCTACGCGTACCGCTTCATTCAGTTCCCACAGGCATTCATGGCCAATTGCCCTTGGGGAAAGTCTCACAAATCCATCTGAAGCTTATAAACATTGGAAACATCCTTCTACTCTCCACTGGAAACTTTTGAAACTTGAGATGAACATGTTTGAAACATGTTTGCGAATTGGAGTCATTCTGAGCGACTTTGCTTCGGGCCAGGAATCTCAAGGCCAAGAGCACACAGAAGCGCAAGGTGCTGAACATGTGCACTGCTGAATCGCTCAATCGCTGAATCTGGTTGACATTTATGGTACCGAGTTGGTACTGTGAAGGCATTTGGTCGGTTCATTTGTTGATCACTACGATTGTGAATTTTCCGCTTACTGCCTTTGAAAAGAAGCTTTGACGCAGGTGTGATTCTTGAGGGACTGGAGGCCTGGGTTTCATCCGAAGCACGATGGTGTCACAAGGTGTCACTGAGCTTTAAACACGACCAGATTGGTTTTAGCCTCTGTCGCACTTGGTGATTTCTGCCTTTGCTTCCACCCTAGCAACACAATCAGGATGGCCTTGACGATGGCTGTGGTGAGTCAGAGACTTGGAGCAGGGAGTCAACGTGAAGAAGTTTGACCATGAGCGACCTGATATTTCTCTAGTGGTCCTGTAGATGACTTGAGCCTCAGATTCATGAGATAACACTACAAGACGCTAGACTACTTGGCTGTTCAAAGGAAAAACGAGAAAGCCACTACATACCAATTCATCTAGACTACTAGTAGGCCCATTTTCTTCAATTCTATCACAATGCATCCTGCTTGGCAGGAAAATCTTGAGTGTTCTCAGACGCGCCTCAATACAGGCAAGGTGTCATGTTCTTGCTTGCATGGAGTCATGGAAACAGAAAGAAACTGAGAGACTTCGAAGGTATACTTGCTCGGTTTACTCAGTTGTACATGGGCGTCGATCCAAAGGTCCTTCTAAAGAGTTATGATTGCAAAGACCCTGAAGACCCTTCAATGTTTCGAACCCTCGCCAAAGTTCCTCGTTCTTTAAGTTTGGGAACGAGCTCCGTGAAAGTTTGATATCATCAATTATCGTGAGACACGTATACAAACTACAGGGAGATTTTCTCGAAGGTTCCTAGAAGGAGCTGCCGAGAGTGAAACCCAGTAAGCTTACACATATAAGCTCGATAATGCCACGACCACGAGACAGGATTCTGTGATGCTACCTGCATGTTTGCAACATTATCAGGAAGCAGTCCAAGACTATCGTGAGAGACGTTGTTGCCCAACATGGGTCAGGCAAAAAGCCAAACATATGGAGTGCACAAGAGTCTCGCGAAAGTGCCGCAACTCTTTTTCCTTTGTCAAGCATGGTTGTTTCCGGATGAAGTAATTTGGATCAACTGATCAAAAGTTTTGCGTGACAGGGGATGCTGCTGCTTGTGAGCAGGTGGCAGGAGCTATGCCTTTCTTGACCTCCAACAGGTTTCAAATTGAAGAGAGAGAAGTGAGAGAAGTGAGAGAAGTATCAAATCAAAGCATTCGAAAAGCCTTGCTGATCTTGCTGCAGAGTCTAAATGAACGACACAAAGATTCTTGTGCCCATTGCAGCCTTGGAGGATCATGGCAGAAACCTTGGCTTGGAGATCTTTGGGCTGGAGATCTATGCTCTCGTGGTTGAACGCTGCAAGGTAGCGCCATAGCTCCGAAGAAATGTTTCAAATTTCCCGTGTCAGTTTTGCATAGTCTCACAGCCAGGAGCTGATCACCAACATCAAACTTGCTGCAAGCGTTGAGGCCATGCTGGTACAATGGGTTGGGACGGGTTGGCAAGACTGTCAGGCTGTCAGACTCTCCCAGAAACGTTTAGAATTTTGATACATCAATCATATTTCAATATAAGTCAATACTTAAATAATTTTAATTCACTTGCACCTTTTGACAGCACAGCGAGCACAGGTGCCAATGCACGGAATCGCGCCTCAGGAGAGACATGGTCACTACACGGTGCAGTTTCAGTGTCAAGATAGCAGCACAAATACGTGCATCATCAACATCATCATGTATCCATTCGAATCTATACACAAGTTACATTCCGGAAAGCATTATAAGACGGTTTGCACATGGAATAGATTGTACAATTATATAATATGATGTGTTGCATGATGTAGACGCAACATCGCAGATCCTTCATTCTTCATTCGATATGCTGTAGATACTTGAACTCTGCTTGAAATTCAAGGAGAAACGTTCACAGAACTTTGACTTCAGCTATTTGCCACCATTGCCTGAACCCCGTGTTCAGGCCTCAGCAAAGTGTGTAGATCAGCAGATAGCGGACGGATGCATCAAACATCGGATTGGCAAGGCGAAACATGCTGAAGCATGTTGAAGCGGGGTCAGATGTATACTCAATCAACTTTTAAATCAGGTAGCGACCAAGTTCGGGCCGAACCACTTCCTGTACGACACTCCCATGAACAAGCCCCGATCTCTGTCAGGCTCTCAGAAGCTCACAGACCTGTAGAGAGTTGCTGACAATTTCAAGGAAGCCAAATCGTTTCATTTTTCTCATCCGCAAAATCTTCACATTTTCTCTGCAACCAAGTCTTCAGCAATCAAGGCGATCTCTACTTGGTGGTGGAGATGTCAACATGTGGATGACAAACGACGAGTCCCTGTACTTCCCTCAACATGTGTCAAGATCCAGGGATTTTTGAAGAGTGCAATTTGAACTACGTACAGACTGAGACAAACTGGCAGATTGTTAGAAAGGGAAAGAAGAGTCCAAAAAAGAGGACAAAGAAGAGTACAAAGAAGAGCCCAGACACCAAACACGAGAAACGATTAGAACAGAATGGAACGGCAACATACGGCAGGGCTGCGTTGGTCGTGCTTCGAGGCGTCATTTGGAAGAAAGCGAACTGTGGACCTTGCGCAGCTTGCGGCAGCCGGCAGCTGCCTTAGAACCCATGTGACCTCTGTGGGCTGTGCCTGCAGTCCATATTGCGTTTGCTCATCAATCCTGGCTTGCAGGATCCACGCATTGAGTCTGCCCCCTGGAGTTTCCTTGACTTTGGAGCGGCAGCCTGTCGTTTGGACATTTTCAGTTTCCTACTGAGGAAGGTCTTGCATGCAGTTGCACTTCTTCGGGGGCAGAGTCCCCGGATTCTAAGCATGGAACCCCGGACATCGGATCATTCGTAGCAGAAGACATGACTCTCGTTGCAGGTCTTCATGAAGGTTCGAAATAGTTCGAACACATTACAAGGGCAGGGTAAACACATTGTACTATATTGTACTAAGATCGTCCTAGGTTGTCATATGCTAGACTCAACTCATTTCTGTTCTGAACCTGAGTGCGTTGGTGCACTAAATGGACTGGAATGCGGGGTCTTGACTATATATATATATATACACACATATTTTATCATATTTTGATGTCCGTCTACTACCTTCGCACATGCATACCAGCTAAACTGTTGTTTGATGCTTTTATTTTGCACATATGTAAATGTATGCAATATATATATATATAATACAAAGGTGTTGAAGCAACCGGACGTTCGTCAGCTCCGCACGGTCCATGTATTGTCAATCTATGGGGAGGATCTCGCAATGAATATGCATCAAGGAAGTTAAGGTACACAGCGCAATGTCCATATGAGTCTACAAGCTATATGCACATATGCGCAAGTAACGTGGAATAGCAATTTGATTTCAGTACGTGTCAAATTTGTGAGCAAGGAACGAAGTGATTATTTTGATTGTTTTTTCATTGTACATGCGAAGAACAAAGGCACGAAAACACATTGGATACACTGAGAGATCCCTGGTAAATCTCACTGAACATCCAGAAAAGTTTCAGATCCAAACGGTCCTCAACAAATCTACACATTCTGGTTAGATGAGGAAATCCTGCACCTTCACATATATATATATATATACACACACGTTTTCAGGTTTCTGCGTTTGATGAGAGTCTCCACGCATAAAATCTATCTACAAACATGTGCCATTATATGCCATTATATGAAATTATATGCCACTACATGCCACTGTATGTTATGCCATTATGTGTGTACATGTCGACATCTAGTTTTGCATGATTTCTTTTGCGTCGCTATTGTTTTGATGGTTCATCTTTTCAGCACCATTATGTTTGGATCTGATTCATTGCTTCGAGGTGGGGATCCTGTAGCTCGTTGGGGCAGTTTGCTACAAGCGGCAGACCTGGCTTTTGGGACGTAACGCAATGCAAGCAAGCAGTGCGCATGCCGTTGGCCATGCCTTACATTTCAGCACAGTCATGTGAGGTGCTTCGGTCCCCAACATTGCGAACAGAGTTGCTCCTCTTTGATGTTTTTTGGCTTGAATTTCATTGGGGCAACTGTGGACAGCTGTGGATACCCTGGCGGCAACTTTTCTGTGTTGATACGATGCTTGCTGCGGAAACTAAAACCTGCTGATCCAAATTGATCCAAGAATCTCACTTTATAGCTCCTTGCAGCATCTTATTTCACAACCAAGGCCAGAAGTGTTCCTTTGGACACAGCCAGGATTGTTCTAGCATTGCTCGAGAGCATGCAGGCCATGCGCAAAACCTCCCAAACCTTCATATCTTCACGGCTGAACATCTTCTGAACATCTTTTTTGATATTTTTTCTAAGAATCTTTTTCGGGCCCGTCGGGCCCGTGTACTTCTGAGAGGCGAATGATGTACGGCGGGCAAATCCCGGAGCCGCTGCCCTCTTCGAGTGGGCACTGGCACGCCGTGGGAAAGAAGCACACAGCAGACATCAGTGGAATGTTCGGCAATTGCCAACATTGACAACAATTCATCACTAACCTACCTACATATTTACATATTCTTACATTCTTTTGCTCTGGTTGTCTAGTTCCCGCAGATGTTCATGCGTTCCCTACGTTTGGCATCTCAAAAGAGAAAGGGGAAGATTCGGCCTTAACTCCTTTGAGCAATATACTTGAAATCTCGCAGTCAGTCAATCAGTGCCGTCTGCAAGGGTGTAGCACGTCTTCGCTGCTCTGGTTCTGCAGAGCAGGAGGTGCTCCATCCGCCGCAAAGCGTATCTTTATATCCTCTGTGCAAGAGAAACATGGTGCTCCGCACGTGGAGGAGAAATGAAGCTCTCAAGCAGTTGCAAAAATTTGCCTCGATGAGACATAAATCATAAACTATTGAACATGGGCCATCTGATGTTCGAACCATGCTTCAGGCGCTTGACTTTGTACCCCTGAGGCCGGGCACTCTGAACGGATTTCGGAACTTAATTTCCAGATGAACAGATAATCTGAGACGTGAGGTTTGCCTCGTAGACGTCTGATGTGACACCAAGCTTCCAAGGCCCCGCGAAGCAGACCTAAGTCCTCTCCCAAAGCTTGGGGGATCTTCGCCGTGCGCTGAGAGCCCTTCCCTTCGTCCTTTCTTGTCCTTTCTTGTCCTTTCTTGTCCTTTCTTGTCCTTTCTTGTCCTTTCTTGTCCTTTCTTGTCCTTTCTTGTCCTGTCGTATCGTTTTGATTCGCTTTGACTTCGATTGGCTTTGAATGATTTTGATTCGCTTCTTGCTATGTCGGCTATGTCGGCTATGTCGGCTATGCGCCGCAAAAGCTGTGTTTCTGCATTTTCAGGTCGCGTTCGGTGCGCCTCAAAGGTCATGGCGGATCCAGGCAGCTGGCTGCGGTCCACCAGATCCACCAGCGTTGGAAATGAAGAATCAATATGTCACAATAGTACTTCAATGACGACATTTTCAGACCTTCGAGAGTCACGTGATATTGCGAAGCTACGGAGGTTGACAAGTCCTTTGTCTACTCAGGAGATGTAAATCGTCTGGCTTTGATCGAAGTCGTGGTATGCTCAGAGGGATCAAGTGTACCTTCAAGACACGTACGACGAGAAAGAAGTGATCCTGTCTGCCTAGCCACAAATCCAACGGTCCTGAGAACTGCAAAGCATCTTTGGCAGATATGTCTTCAAATTTGAACAGGATGTGCAAATGTTCACGCACACAATGAAGATGAACTGAACCTGACGCCCGCTACTGTGGTAATTGCTGATTGCTTTGGCTAACATGGAGACTCACAGTCCTGAAATTGAAAGGAATGCAAGCATTTCATGAGCACATGCCCATGCAGAAGGCTAGCTGATTCTTTGGGAGGCACTAGATTGGACTTATCAAGCAAACTAGCAAAACTAACTCGTAAACTATGGATTTTGTCATTTTGAAGCACTGAGCAGTTATCGAAAGACTTCACCTCCAAATAGCAACTTAAGTCTCCAAAGAAACAACCAAGCTTGGAAAAAGTCTGAAGTACGTTGAAAAATTGAAAAACATGATTTTCTGAATGGCTTGGAAGCGGCTTGGATGAGCATTTTGAGGAGGTGTACGAGGCTCTGCGAATTTGCTTGCATACTGTAGCACTCTTTAGCACTCTGTAGCTGCCTTGGTCGGGGCTGTCGAACTCGAAGCTTCTCGAAGCCACCAGTGCAGGTCATGACGAATGTTCCCCTTGGACCCGGTGGATGGGAGCCTCAGTTAAGACCGACAGCTTCACTCCTCAGATACCCATCCAATAGAGAGACTTCTTGGCATTTATATGTCATTTATGTGCACTTATCATCATTCATCATCATTTATCATCATTTATCATCATTTATCATCATTTATCATTATTTATCATCATTTATCATAATTTATCATCACGTATCAGATCATCATTTATCATCATTTATCACATGGTGCACATGCTTTCACGTCTATCTCTTCTGGTTCCAAAGCCTTTCAAAAGAATTGGAGAACTCTCTGAGAAGCCTTCGCTACTTGGAACCTGTGCACCCTACAACTCACCTGTGGGTTCAGTCTTTGAGACTTGGAGCAAGGCTGGCACTATGATATTGGACACCGAGTTTGTGTCACTGGATTGGGGCAGAAGGCAAACAAGAGACAGCTTCAGGCAAGTAACATGGAGTACATGAACACTTGGGACACTTGGCTGTCTTCTCTAACACTTGGGCAATAGGACATTTTTCTTCAGCGATACCCACGCCGTCAACTGTCATCATGACTCGATATGACTCCATATGACTCCGATGGAATGATCATCAGCGTAACTTCCACTGCATGTCACTGCGTGTCATTGCGTGTTAGTGACTGTTAGTGCTGTCACTTGTCCAGGCAGCCTTCGGGGACTTTGGCCATATCATCAAGATTGAGACTCCATTGAATGGTACAGCGGTTCCTTGGAAGCCTTTGGATGCCTATGGTACATGTAAAACATACATCACTTTATATAAACTTATGTTCAGGAAGATGAATCAGATGGTAAGATGTTAAGACAAGATCTCCAAAGCGCAATACTTTTGAGAGCAGATAAGCTTCGTTAAACATCTCGGGCAGAGGCTATGCTGGCGCCAGCCGTTTTTTTCTGCACAAAGGTCTACATATCCTTCAAAGACAAGCGAGATGCGGAGGAGCCTTCAAGCTCAAACTGTTTGCACCTAGTCTCCCCTAGTCCGGTTTGTTTGGCCTTGTGGCCTTGTGGTGTGGCGTGACCCTGGCAGGATGCTGTTAAATACATGGATGGAGAAAAGATCGATGGTCAGAAGGTGAACGTCTCTCGCGCTGAGGGCCGGCCTCCTATCCGGTGCCCCAGCTGCGCAAATCTTACATTGCCCCAGCTGTCACGCCTTGCATTCTTCAAACTCCACTGGTCTGCTCATGCGATTCTTGCTGCTTTCCTTCCATCGTTTCTGGAACCGATTTGGTTGTCTGACTTGCTGCTTTTGCAGTGATTTGATGCCGCGATGAAAGCTTTGCCTGGGACATTGGCAAACGGGATCCAAAGCACACCCGAACCATGGTCTGTAAGAACTGTCTGATACAATCTAGATACCAAGGCCCAAAAAAGAAGGTGAGCCAAAGAAGGACGAGAAAAATGAAAAAAGTGAAAGAGGCTCTGAAAGAGGTGAAAAAGGCAAGGAGGATGGAAAAGATGGTGAAAGAACGTCGCGGAGAAGGACGGAATTCCAGAATGGGTTTTCCATCCGAGGTACTCAACAAGACGTGCTTTTCTTTTTTTCCTCAGCTTTGCTATTAGCTATCACTGCTTTTTGACATTCTTTTGACACTCTAGTGTATTCAATTCCTAAAAAGTGGAGACTTGGACAACAAAGCGGTCATGGATAGTATGGGTTTGTACATATATATATATATACATACATACATATATATATATATACATATATTGTTAATCTTTAGGGGGATCCTACCTCCCAGAAACCACCCCAACCTTAGATGAGGCACCTGAAGATGCGCTGCCCTGCAGCCGCTGACTGTTTCCTGCCTTGGACATGGATGTGCAGAACAAGTGGTTTCACACTGGTCAAAAATCAAAAAGTTTAAAAAAAATTATTCCTCAGCACATCCATGCTCCTCTTTGCTTTTCCCTGACTTCAGCCATTGCAGACGTTCTCGTTTGGAAGCCCTTTGACGCAAACTTTCCCCTTCATCAAACAGAGTATATTTCCCCGATCGAAGACATTCCCTAAGCATGCTCGAATCCATACTCTTCGTTAAGGAGTCCGCTAGCATTGCCTGCGTGCTGATCCACCTCATGGCCACATTCTCCTGCAGACGCTCTCGAATTAATAGGCATTCTAGAGTTGTTCTGTACTCGCTGCAGACTGGGGTAGAATTTTTGGTAGCAAGATCATAAACACTTTTGCAGTCAGTGACCGCACTTGCTGTGGGGGCCTGCGCCAAAATTTGACTAGGATCGGCCCAATCAATTGCAGGGTTCTTCAACCACTCCCATAGGATTCGGATGTACCCCAATCTATCCAAGGCAGAACTCAATGCCATTGATTCAGCACTTAAAGTCGATGTCACCACCCTAGGGATCTTCCGTGAGCTCCAAGCTACAGGACAGATCACAGTCCGCTCATTTCTTGCCAGCCGAGTGTCGGTAGCAAATATCAAAGTGCCCTGCCGAGAAGACAAATCTTTTGATGTAGAAAAAGATGCATCGGAGAAAGCACAAAAAGCAACCTGACTTTCGGGGATTGGTACCAACAACAAACACACTGGATGGGTTTTTCCTTCATATAGCACCCGATTGGCTTCAATGAGATGTTTCACTTTGGCCCGTGTCACAACAGACTGTAGCTGGCCAGTCTTTGCTGCCAAGTCTGGACGGGTGTGGACTGCAGCATATTGCAAGCTACCGCATAGCCGGCGTAGCTGTTGTCGCTCAACCTCGGACACCTCTGATTCCGGGGAATTACGTCGAGCTCGAGGGATTTCTATTGGGTCAATCTTTTGAAGATAGCTCCCCTGATCCATCTCTATGGAACCATCGTCCCATTGTTTATAGTGGACTCCACAAAAGTCGAATTCTCCCTCGTTATAAGCCCCAAAATCGTAGATTCCCCTCAACTTTTGGATGACACTCTTAAAGTAGGCGTCTCCGGCACCTATGCCATCATCCACATGGATGCCCAGGATTCCTCTCACCCGAGGATTACCCTGAGGATCACGGGTGACCAGGCTATACAAACAGCCATCGAAAGGACAGGTGACAAAACCTAGGGATTCCAGGGTGGCTCTAAAAGCTTTGTACCACAAGAAAGGTGCGTCCACTCGTCCATATGCTCCACCCTCCAAACCACACTGTTCCCCTTCTTTCATGCCAAGTGCTTGTTTGATTTCTTTGGGGGGATGGATCCCTAAGGGTCGCCCGTCTCCTTCGCCTTTCAAGAAGGCAGTAGAAATGTCAAAGTTGACTAACTGCCATCGATTGCTGGACGCCTTTTGGAGCAACAGCTGCTTTGCATCTTTGGAAAGTGTGGGTGCATCATTTGGAATAACCCCAATGCCAGGGTCCTCAAAACCCAATATGATCAACCTCGCCTTGGCTCGCCGCTCGGTGCTCCCTGGTGCAGGATCTTTCCAGGTGAGCAGCCATCGGCAACGCATCACCTGTTCCTGACTCAACGTCCCCTTTGCAAGTCGCTTCACAGTGCCGTGATCGAGCCAGGCTTTCACTTCTTTGTTTTTGGCAGCATCAAACAACCGCTGATCAGAACCAGATAGCCTACGATAGTCCACTTCAATCCGCTTCTTCCTATCCCCAGTGGCCACAAAAATCTCTTCAAAAATGGTGGGATGGTCACATAGAAGTGTTGCTGCCTGAGTCTCAAATTCGTGCTCCAGCAGATGAATTTCCCAGACTCCCTGCGTGTCTCCACTATACTCCACATCATCCCCAAACAAACAATCCTCATCCCCCATATCCGGGACCGGTACATACCTACCATCGTTTTCAACAACTTCATCAGCTTGGGGAACTTCTGGAACCCCTTCAGTGGTATTGGAAACCCCACTAGGAAACTGTTCATCCTCAGGTTGACTTTCGATGGGAGTTGTGGGAGTATATGACATCTCTGACGCCGGACGTTCAGGGATTGGTGCAGCATCATCAAAAACCGCTGAGGGGGCCCCTTCTGGAGATTCCACAGGAAGATCACCATCAACCCCCAAATCAATATACCCCCTTCCGCTGGGTTGTTCATCTTTCACCTGTCCCTGTTCATCCTTAGGAAGATTGACGTATTCACGCAATGAAGCTGGCCGCAACTGCTCGGGACTTGCACGGATGACCCTGCCCAGGTGACTCAGCACTCGAGGTTTCTCAGAAACAATGACTTGTGCAGGCCCATACCAACGTCCCCTTTCAATCCGACTATTTCCCTTAGATCTTCTCCAATATAAGACCCAGTCACCCTTTTCATACTCTACTCTACCTGGCCGGCTTTGACGCAACAGCGCCCGGCAGAACGATGAGTCGTTGTCCGCCTGGACAAACGCCCTCCTGGCGCTTTCACGCCTTTGCAGGCTTTCTCGGAATCTCACTCCCTCCGGAGAAGAGCTTTCAGCCAAACTGTGACTAGCTGCACTCGGATCAGAAACAAGTGAGCCCGGTAGGCGACGAGATTTGCCAAGTAGGCACTGCTCCGGAGTGAAACCATTGACCCTACTCAATGAATTTTTCGCAGCAAAAGCTTGGCGGAGGCTTTTGGAGAATTCCTCAACAGTGTTGATACTATGATCCCTTTCCATGCGTGTGAGCATGCCCTTTACGATACGACCATGTGCCTCAGCTCTGCCGTTCTGCCAGTGGGCTTCAGCTGCGGTCATGGACACTTGTATGCCCTCACTCTGCAGGGCCGCAGCCCACTCATCGCTGACATACTCTCCAGCGGGATCCAGGTAAAGTGTTTGACATGGCCCAGCCCATTGGACCCAAGATTGCAGGAAAACACGAATCTGGTCCTCAACCTTACGTGCACTAACTGCCCCCACATGATAAAGGGTTGACTCATCAATGAAGTGCATGAAATGGAATGTTTTCCCTGTTGAATTGGTCCAATATGCTCCATCAGCCCCTACTACATCATTGAAATCCAGAGCATCATGTATGCGGCTAGGCTGAGACAACTTGGGCCTGTTCTGAGTTTCTACACACGTGTCACAACACATGTCACGGGCCCCAGCAATGACTTCAGATCTGGCTCCTTGTTCTGTCAGGAAACGAACCATCTTTTCAGGAGAAGGATGACCCAAATTGTTGTGAAGACGTCGCAACTCCACCTGTTCAGCCCTATCCAATTGTAGAAAACCCGGGCCAGACTTAGGAACAACCTTGGGAACCCAACCCTGCTCTTTCCTGTCAGAACTGAGCTGATCTTCCATGTCATGATCCTGTGCTTCCGGCAATTCGGAAATCGGAACAGATGGCTGATTGTCGATGTCAGCCCTATCGGAACTGTGGAGATCGATGGATTGATTTCTGTGATCTGGTAGCTTGACAACACCTGGTTCTTCTTTGATACCGAAAATAGACAAAGACAGCTTTGCAGGACCAGTCGACCTAATTTGTTGAGCACGGGACAACTTGATCCATTCCTCCGATGGACCCAAATCACGAATTTCACCAGTGTCTCGAGCTACCAAGACCGTCTTTCTCCATGGATACATTTCGCATTGTGCTGCAGGGGGTTGGATACGATATCTATCCGTTCCTCTGCAGGCAACCACCAGCTTGACAGTCATGTCAGGCACCACTTGCTGAATCATTTTCAACACAGCATCACCCTCATCGCCCTTAAAGAAAGCATTCCCAACACGAGGAGTGGAATGACCTACATGACGAAAAATGTCTTGCCATGATGGTGCCTTACCATATAATGACGTTTCAGGCTGTTTCAAGCTGACGCGTCGTCTTTTCTGAAGCTGCAGAGCATCCTGTGCCATTTCGGGACGTTCATGATCTTCCAAACCGAGAATCATCTCTTCCAAAATCAAAGGTGGTTCCGGATGTTTCTTTTCATGCAAGAACAGCTTGACAACACGCCGCGCAAAATGTGAAGTGTATGTTTGTGCATACGACGATACCTGTTTCCACTGTCCTTCATGTTTGAACTTTCCTTTGATGGGGTCATGATCATGATCACCTCTACAGGTTTGTGTATTTAAACTGGAAAACACAGTCCGACATGTCGTATTAACTGTGGTTCGTTTTCGAAGAAAACCTGTCGCTGAGGGTAATCTAAGCTTCCCAACCTGGCACATGTCAAAAGTGGCCGGCAACGTTCCCAGAGATGCATCTGACAGCTCCAGTTGTGACGTCATCTCTGATCCTTGTGGTTGCTCATGATGATAATGTCGAGACAGACTGACTTGGTGGAGATACAGCTGATTACATAACACAAGGTGTGGTTTCTCAGCTTCCCTCTCATGTTGGATACGATCAAACATTTCAAGACTTCGACCCATGTTGTACCTGGCAAAATTGCCCTACAATCGACATTCGGGTGCCACCCATATATTTCGAGGTTCCAGCAAATCAATCCAAGCCCAAAGCTTCTTTTGACCAGAGGTTGTACTTAAGTCCCCATCTTTCCGGGTAAAACGAACCGCTCTACCCCCCAAACAATTCATTTGAGTTGTCAGTTGGGACCCCGGTTCACAATAAACCTCCAACAAGTCGATACCAGTTTTGGGGAGTGGATCACATTTCTTTTGGATTGGTGATGGAACTTTTCCCTTCCAATATTTTCCCTGATATTTATATATTGGTTCACTTTTGAACACATATGCAGGATCCCTTTGAAGCATGGACAAGCCGCCCTCAATTTCGTTGGTTAAAGTTTGCAACCGTTCATTCACAAAGATCAGCTGGTCTTCGAATTTGGATCCGATGCTGAGCCCTTCAGTTCCTTCTGCAACTCGCGCTGAAGGACCGCAATCTGCATCTGTAGATGCCCGACCTTCGCCGCATCGGGCTGGATGTTCATGTCCTGCTCGGACTCGATCAGGTTCCTCTTGCCCTTGTTCACCTCCGTTGGCACTGGAGTGTCGACTGGAATCTTCGTCCATTCCTCGAGACCCGTTGGAGAAACTGCCTCCTTCCCCTGGGCCGATCCACTGGACTGTGGCATGTTGGATCTCGGATTCCCGGTGAGCTCCTTTTTCTGCTGTTGACACTGTGCCAGGATCTGATCTTGTCGAGGTAGAGGAACCATGGGCATCTGGGACATGCTCTGCGGCTGTGGCTGAGAAATCCTCAGGCGCCGCTTCGATTCCTCGCTGGCTGCACGTCGAGCTCGACTGTACATCTGAAAGCTCCTGACCCACGAGGAAACCCCTCGTCGGTTCCACATCTGATTGACATAGCCCTGGTCCACCTCGTAGATGGCAGCGAACGTCTTGGTGGCATGCTTTCCCGATGGAGCTTTGAGATACCCCCAATCCGTGAGGGTGTTGATATCCGGAGGCCTCATCAGAGCCTGAGGTAAATCTCCATGGGTGCGATTGCTCATCAGGCTGTCGTCCACTGGAGTCGTCAACATGCGATCGAGGTACGCAGCTGCTGCATTGGACCCTGCCATGGGAATCAGATGGAAGCGCACAGCTGATCTCTCGGGGGTGATGATCTTGATTGCTCAGAAGAGCTGCATGACATACTGAATCAAGTTGGTTCACTGCGTTCAAACCTTGGTTCACATTAGCTGCACTTTCCTTAGGAAACGTGTCCTGAGTGTGAATTCGATCCTTAGTGGATGAATCATGCATGTGGTGGCGAAAAACAGGGACATGCTGTTGGTTTGACATTTCATATTCATGTGTCTCATGTGTGTCATGCTGATGATCTTTTGATACCTCATGTTCATGTCTCTCATGTTCAGCACAACTGGATGTTGGTGCACAGAGGATGTGTGCTGGTGCACTCGGCGCTTGACGCAACAAATCAACAACCTTGACCCCTAAGAGATTTTTCCGAACATTCACCAACGGAACCCACTGACCAGTTTCACGAAAAACCAACACCTTTCCTTCAACATCCACAACTCCTTTCAAACCCTTCAGAATGGCACTTGAGATCAAGAACGGAGTATGTCCCGGCACAACTTCGATGCGAAGCCAGCCCTTTTTGGCACGAGGAAGCAAGATCGCAAAATCACTTGTCAATCGGCCAGCATTGCCAAACTTGAAAACAACACCTTCAGTGGGGACCTTCATGACCCTCTTACGTACATCATCAGGGAGACCCCCCATTAGTCGTTTCAATCGTTCAGTTCCAATGACGGCTCTGCTGGCACCAGTATCGATGATGGCTTCATCATCAGCTTCCTCTGCACTCAAAATTGACTCAGCAGGCATGTCAAGTATGCCAGGCTGGTCATTCACGGCCGGGCTGACTTCCGGAGACATTGCAGCTGTTGCGACGCAGGGAACATCATGCTTCCTACAACAAGTGAAAAGTTTCTGGGAGAGATTTTTGGACCATTGAGTCAGAGCAAGAAAACAACACTCATCAGAATCCCCGGAATACCCCTCATCACCCATCAAAACATTTTGAACTGACTCCAGTTTCCAATTTATTCCCAGGTCCTGCCAGTCCTCAGCATAGAGCACAGCGCCCTCAGGTAAATCGTCAAGAACATCACCTGCTGCTGCTGGCCCGATCTGGTCGTCAAAGGCAGTCATGGTGTCATCGGTCTGAAGGATGCCGGTGAAGGATTCATTCTCGGGCCCCTTTTTCATGGACCCACCAGGCGTCGATGCTGCAGCCATTGGGCACTCCCTTTTCCAATGGCCAGGCTGGCCACATCGACGACATGTCGAATTGGCAATTCGATCTGCCAGGCTTCTGCGGCGACCCCCAGCATAGGCATAGCTCAGCCCCTTTCCACCTCCACCGGTCTTTCCCTTTTTGCCCTTGCCTTTGCCCTTGGAACTGGTCAACGGCCAAAAGCCTCTTGACTTTGCCTTGTCACGAAGCCGTTGTCGAGCTTCTTGATAGCTTGTAAAACAAGCTGAAAGGTCAGGAGACTCCTGACAGGCCACCAACACCTGCTCCTCGAACTCCTGGATAAAGCAGGCATCTTCGTCCCCCGCATCCAGCATGTACTGCATCACGGTGTCCTCATCGGGCTCATCCTCTTCATGCAAGAAGACTGAATCCTCTTCCAGGTGGTTGACATCATAGGTTTTGGTGCGCCCTGAAGTTTTCCCTTGGGTTTGGAGCTCTTGAAAGAACTTTGATCCCAGTAGACGGATACTTTTTCGAGCCGTATCGTAGTCTAACTCCCCTGAGCAATCCAGGATGATCTTCTTACGATCTTCAGAGCTGAGCACACTCTGCCTGAGCAGAACATAAGCTCTCACGTCCTCCAGCTTCACCTTCTGTGTCATCAGTTCCTCGAACGCTGCATCGTGTCGAGCTAGGTACGAGTTGTTGCTCTCGTCACCTTTCTGTACTGTCAGGTACAGTGCCCTCTCGAACATCTCGAACTTGGCTTCACTGGCAATTCGCCCCCATTCTCCACCCAGGGCTTCAACCAGATATTGCACTCCATCCTTGGACTTCAACTTACTCGGATCGAGTCGTGACACTTTCTGAAACCCGACCCCATCCACCAGCATCGCAGCTCTAGGAGCTAACTGGTCCAAGTATTCGGTCGGCCACAGCTCACGAAGAAATTGAAGTTTCTTGGAGTAGACCTGAACATCCGTCTCTCCAGGGACAAAACGTGGAATCTGGTTCCACGGCACCAGAGATCCCAAAGTCCCGGACCCCGCTGCTTGCGCGCCCTCATCTGAGCGCTCAGTTGCCATGGCTCAGGTTTCAGCTAAGGCTCAAAAGTGTGTGCCTATCCCCAGATGAAACACAACCCTTTTGGAGCCTATGTGATTACGCGGCAGCCCAGTGCTCCGCTACCAATGTTAATCTTTAGGGGGATCCTACCTCCCAGAAACCACCCCAACCTTAGATGAGGCACCTGAAGATGCGCTGCCCTGCAGCCGCTGACTGTTTCCTGCCGCCGGCGGATGAAGGATGCAGCACTGCTGAGAGGTCAGTGAATGATTGGACATGGATGTGCAGAACAAGTGGTTTCACAATATATATATATATACATATATATATATATACATATATATACATATATATATATATACATACATATATATACATATATATATATGTATTATGAAATATCTATTTTATCTGTCATTACAAGCATGGGTATCTAGACACATGCAAGAAAAACGACATTATTATTTTCATATAGATGTTGATATTATATGCATATTGACTATGTTGTACAGAGCATGGATTCAGTATTCAGTATTCCATGTCTCTATCCATCTATGTATCTGAATGCAGTCTAGTGTAGAACACATATATGACACATATGACATATTTATGATCGTGAACTGAACTTGCATGCACTCCGAGCACTCCTCCGAAAAGGATCCCAACGGCCCAACTTTGACACAGGCCCGATGCGCGTCCTTCGAGAGAGGGAAGCAAAGGACACAAGCTCAGCTCAGCTGCCATTCAAGGAATGATTCGAATGATTCAAAAAAGGATTGAAACATAATATATATAATATATACATAGCAAGTTGACTTGTCAAGTTGACTTTTCAAGGAAGGATTCATTTGTCAACTTTCTTGCCATCAATTCTGCCTCCACCATCGTCGCTAGCCTTTGCCACAGATTAGAGCCTTGCAGTCGAGGTCGTGATCGAGACCGGGATCGTGACCGTGGGCGTGACCGTCGCCGCAAAGATACGCAAGGACCCTGTGGATCCTTGTGGACTTGTCAATTGTGCATGACTTGTGCTTGGTAATACGCAAAACTCTGAATGAGAGAAGACCACGAAGAAGACAGAAGTCTAAGCCTGACTAAGCGCGATCAAGTTTAGTCAAGTTCAATTGACAAGATTTGACAAGATTTGACAAGATTTGACAAGATTTGACAAGTAATTTCTAAATATTTCGAAGTGGAAGAAGGTTGGAAGACTCTAAGAAGACTTGTGCTTGGCAAGCTACAAAGCCGGTCACCGAGGGTCACCCCGGTCACCGAGGTCGAGCAGCAAGGCCAGCAGCCGATCACGCAGTCGGAGCCGGCGTCGTCGGTGAAGCCAATTGTGCAGCTATGATTTCTATGAATAACACATTCCACATTTGTACACAACTATGAAAGCAGATGAAAGCAGAAGCAGTGCTTTTTTCGAAAGTGGCACAAGTGGCACAAGTGGCGCTTCAAAACCTGGGATGCCGACAAGTGTCCAGTGAAAGAGATTCTGGAGCGGCAGGGACCGCCGAAGCAGCTGTCAAATTGTTCAAATTCTTCAAATTATTCCTTGCTTCTGGGGTTTGCTTGCGGAAAGCGAACATCAACATGACTTGCGGACGAATCAAAATACCGTTTGGAACAAGCAAATAAACTAAGCAGAACCCACAGGACAGTCCAGGAGTCTGTGATGAAAAGAATGGCTGTTTCCTTGGCTAGCTATGCCAACCCAGACATTGGGAACCGCTTCGTTCAAAAAGTACTGTATGTCCGTGGCATTCCGTGGCTAGCTGGGGTTGGGAGTGCTAAACTAGGTATGAAGAGATTACTGTATAGCTTTTTTCTCAAACGCGGCATGATCTCGGTCTGCATGATCTACCTTCCTCATAGTACTGTATTGTGCTTTCTTCTGTATTGCGGAACCCAACCGAATATTGTTTGATACAATGTGATACTGTGAAATGCTATAGCATGCTAGTGTAATTGGAAATATTGTGTCACTCAGACTGGGTTTTTATATGTTGTGTACAGATGCGTTGAAGTGTAAAAAGAGGTATGCATGCACGGATGAATGGAATATGACGTCATGTGATCACTGTGATCTCATCTAGTTCCAGTATGTTCCAGTTGGACATATGCATGATGCCATGCTAACGAACGGTCATGCATGGTACTCTGCCGTACGAGAGATATTTTGTGGTCCTTCGAGTCCTTCGCATTTCGCTTTGACACTGTGGTTGCGCTGAGGTTCAGCAGCGCTGCTAGGAATGACGTTATTTTGATTGGCCCAGCTGTCAATCGTCTCACAGATAGAGCTTCAAAAAGAAGCTGAAAAATGTGAAAATACCAAGCTGCTTGGCAGCTTCCGAGATTCCAATTTGTTTCACCTTTGCATGCCAGATCAGCAATGGCGGAAAAGTACACATGTTTGTGGAGCCAATTCTTTCAAAACCAAACCTCAGAAACTGGAGCACGAAATCTAGATGCGCTCTTTATCACATCACACTACAGTACATTCCGGCAACTTGTGTCGCATGGAGTCATACTAAACTTCCCCACAGTACAGTCCGATGTCGGAGCATTGGCGCGCACATGCCTGTTGGTACTCATGGAGGGTTGCACCAAATCGGCGTCGATAGTCTACTGACCATCCCAGGTATATATGTGTGCCCTTTGGTGCTTCAAAGCTAGTACGCCGCATGATCCTCTGCGCAGGCCGCGAAATACGGTGAGATGCCGTACTGCTATGCCTCTATGGACAGGCCGTTTGAGTACTTGCAGATCTTTATGTAGTCACAGCCTGGTATTTGCATGTGCCGTATCCTTACCAGTTCAGCTTCTTTACTCTCGTCCGTGATAGTCAGGTGACTGAGGTGTTTGCCTCAATTCCACCCTTCAACCTTGACTACTTCGGCGTATGTAAGATGAAATGTGAGATTTGTTGAAATTTACATGCCCTTCCCCCAAGGTGTCGAATGCCATACATCCTGTTGGGGTCACGAACCTTTCTGGATTTTTGGAACTGAATCTCCTGCAGTTTTGGACAAGTCAATCAGAAAGTCCAGTGGATTCACTTTGAAGCTCTTACCATCATTACGATATCTTACGATCTCGTAGACTGAGAAGGGTCTGTCTGTTTTGGGTCTGCACTGCACCGTGTCCTCGGAATTTGCACTCTTTGCACGCACATGACGGGCACAGTGTCTTCTGCAGACCTTCTAGAGACCTTCTGTGCCAGGAAGCCGCTGATGCCGTATAATCCAAACGCGTTTAGGTCTCGATTGGCTGCCAGAGTCTTGGAATGTCTTGGAAAGTTTGGGGTCAACGGTGCTGAAAGCACAGAATGAAGATCAACATTATGTAGTCAAAGAAAAGTCTAGCAAAAGCTTCTTATGTAGGTCTTGGCACAGTCTTGTCAAGTTTATGAAGACATTTCTTCAATAGGTCTTGAGAAAGCCAGTGTGATGTGCCACATAAGGAAACAAAAACTCACTACAGCAGGTTTTGAAGCCCCCACCTTTGTTGTGGAAGGGCAGTGGAATTGTGCGTAGTCCAGCCAGCCAAGAATAAAGTCTCAATTGTTTCTAAAGTTGGAATGCCTTGAGTCTTTGTGTAGCGACTTTTCATGACTTTTCTATTCTGCCCACTTGCCGAAAATCCGAATGCAAACAGATGTCGTTGGAGGTGACAATAGCAAAGCACTACCGGCTTGATATAGAGGCGGCACTCCTCCACTGTTTTGTTTGTTTGTCTTGACTATTACGTCCATACAACAAGCTAGGTAAACACCTCAGACAACCGCTGATGTGAATTGTCAAACATGATCAAACAATGTATCCTTTTTGAGAAAGAAGCCCCTAGCTTTTATTCTGAACATGGCTACAGTATTTATTGCAGAACAAAACCAGCTTGAGGCTTTGTACATATTGTGCGCGGAATGCTCAAAACTCTTGTGATTTGGAGTACTGATGACTGACTGATGACTTCAGACTGATATATTATCACACGAAATTGCATTCATATGTGTGAACCAATGAGTAGTCCGACAGTCCGACAGCAAAGGTATTCCAGTCAAGAAGGTTCTGCATTCTCTTTTTTGTGAAGCTTTACGCAAGTCTGCTTTGTGCCAAAAATATGTATAGTCGGTCTTTGTGCAAGTGGATTTGAACCTACACAAGCTTGCTGGCTATGTTTCTTGTCCTCGTCCTAGCCCGCGAACGGAAAGTGAACATCATTTGCTGTAGGCCGTAGTGTAAAGATGGACCAAAGCAAATATACCCAGCTGGAGCACACATTGTCTGACAAATTCAGGGAGGACAGATTTGGAAGATTTTGATGTAAGTATGGGAAAAGCACTCAGCACAACCGGTCCAGGATGGTTGTGATTCGTGGCTTTCTGGATGCACATGTGAATTTGGGAGCTTGTGTCTGCATAACCATGTTCTAGCGTGGTGTAGGCCTGATTGTTTGTTCTGGATGAGATCAATGAAAGCTAGAGGCTGATATTCTGCATGGTCCTGAGGTCGGGATATTAGCACTGGTTCTTCCAAAGGTTTCACACTTAAATCAATAGAATCAACCCAATCCTGCCAGGACTAGATGTTCACAGTACAGAGGAATACTTACCGTAGATCAATAGCCTTTGGACAAACATATGCGCATAGTTAAACGGCGGCTTTCTGTCCCCTTCTATTGAAGATATTGCCGTTGGTCGCTTGAGTCTTGTCCTGGAGCAGAAAGGAACAAAGGGTTCAACAGCCACTTGCCTTGTGGGCTGTGAAATCAATACCAGGAGGGTCCAGTGTCCTAAGGTAGATGATGCGCCAGTTCCATACAAGAATGCTTCGACGATTGACTTCAACGATGGGATCCACACTTGCCACAAACGCAGGCTCTGCGATGTGTTTTCAAGCTGATTTGTCAAGAGTTGCGGCTCTCTTGTCTTGTATCTGCATGGAGGTGTTAAATGCCAGCTTTTTGGACAGAGCACGCAGGAGTGTGCGCAGACGGTGGTGCGCAGCACATTTCCACAGAACATGCTGACACTGAACATAGTGGTTGACTATAAACACTCGCCCGAAGAAGATTAACATAGCGTATCCTTGCAGACCAATGTCAGAATCCAAAAGACATAACACATTATATACACCAAACAAACATGTCTCAAACGAATTGACGTGGCCTGCAAGATCTCGGAATCTTGGACACGACTTCTGCCACATACTCCCTCCAAATCAAGCACCTAGTGCTTTGCGCCCCTCGCTGCTAGCATCCGATGGTATCATCATGACAAGCAGTGGTTCTTCAGCATGGCGAATCTGACCATGAGAAACCTCCGCTAGATTTTGAGCGTTTTTGTGCTTCAGGGCACCTGGACCGAAGCAGCTCTTGGCAGTTTCCGCACAAGTAGAATGTATGTGTGAGTGAGACTGGGTGAGCACGCGCGGGCCGTCTACACAGATATGATAGGTCAGGTGCAAAGGAAGGCGCTTATCCAATCAAGATTCGTACTAACTAGAAAGCACATGCCTTCGATATCTTTCGATTGACATACCAAACTTTACCTGACGTTTGATTTCATCTGTCGGCCGTGTGCACTAAATTCTATTTGTATGATTCACATCCAATCACCGAGTATATCTTGTGGAGTGTGTGTGGCCTGCCGTAGCCCTGATAGGTTTCAAACTACTAATACGACTTTCCACACTGGTGAGCCTTGCGACCCAAGGCGCCCTGTTTGCAAGTTGGAGGAAAACAGCAAAGGATGGAGCAGTACAAGTGATTTGTTTCTGCAGAAAAGTTTGTCTCTACTTTTTAACATGTTTTAACAGGAAACCTTATTTTGACGGAGAACGGCCTCCCAATTCTAGCTGCAAACAAGTTCCATGCCGCCAGGAGCAACCAGGGCGTCATCGCGGACAACACTCGTTTCCGTCGCTTCATGCAGGCAGGCACACACACACACTCACACCATGCGAAAGAACAGCAACATGGAGAATCCATGGAGAATCGATGAACGATTCTGAAACAATATGAAACAATACGAAACATTGCAAGCTGCTTCAAGCTCTTCAGAATGAATTGAATGGTTCGAATGCTTCGACCCTCTGAGGCTAAATAATGTCAAAGCTGGCGCCTTATAGGGAGGCAATTCGACGAGGTTGCTGAAGGTCCTGTCAGTTTGAGTGCCTTGTGCCTTTGTCCTACGAGTACGGCAACTGTTTACGACATCTGAGGTAGGGAGCTGTACCATGCATGTGAGAACTAGATCATTTTGCTTGGCTTCTGATCCCGCTGCAGGGTTCTGGAACCAATTCCGTGCTTTTTACAAATCTGATCTGAAGGAAAAGGCTTGCGGTGGAAAGATATGAAAAGTGAATGGAAATGGTAACTCTGCAGTAACTTGACAAGACTTAATGTTTGTGAAAAGCGCACCAGTAGCAGGGCTGTTGAGAATGCCTCAGCAGCAGTGGAGCGCGGCAAAAAAACGTGCTGTGCGACACCAGCCAGGGCTGAAAAACTGATGCCCTGTCCCTACGCCAAGATCTGCCATGGCACGGTCTATGCCGACAGACAAAATACTCAGAATGAGAACCTGAACAGGAATCAGGATGGCAAACCCTGGCCAGACGTGGCCAAACGTGGCCAAACATCATTTGTTTTGACTGGATACAGTCCTGGACACAGTTTATTCAGCCAAGTTCAGCCAAGTTGATGCTACTTCGCCGTAGGCAGTCCTTGGTTTGTGCCTTTGTCGCCTTATGCACTGTGCCACAAGCTGATGCACGTAGTCATGCAAAGATACAGCATGAGCAGAGGAAAGCAAAAGAGTTTGTTGAGCATAGCGTTGCACGATGTTGCCCGTAGCGATTCAGGCATCACGCATTCATAATCGTGCAATTCATACATACCCATTGATGAGGTGGACAAAGACATAGACATAGACATCACATAGACATAAATCACATAAACATAGAATGAGATAGAAATGAATATAGATATGAATGTAACGTTGTGTTCAGACATGGAGTCCACATCGCTTCGTTCCTTGGCTGTCTCGACCTCTAGCAGCTTGCAGCTTCAAAGTGGCTGCCCATAGTTTGTCGAGGACAGAAACATATTGTTACCAGCTCCAGACTACACCAATGTGCAAGCAACAAGCACAGCTGATGATGGTGTAGGGCCTGTAGGATCTGTAGGGCAAACGGCAATCTACAGAAGCCAACATGAACTGATTTTGCTCACTGCAGCACATCCAGCGTTTTCATTGCAAACGCTCATCGCAAAGCAGTCAGGTTATGCAGACTCCCTTGCAACACAAGATACAATTTGAGCAAGACAAAGGGACCGGAGTGATCGCGGTGGAACCAAGGGAACCATGTGCACTCCATAAAAAGTATTGCTCAAAGTATTTCAGAAAGAGTGCAGAATGTGACAATTGTGACACTGCCTTAGGCTTTGGTCAGTGCCAATGGCCCTGCCTCTCCCAGGGCCCTTGTTGCATTCGGGACTCTTCCGGCAAAGAACCATTGCAGAGGTGCAAGATCCATCGATGACCTTGTGCCACAGTTGACCACACATGTGCAAGACATGATCTTGTCAAATCAATACACAGATATGCACAGTCACTGGCATAGCCTGTCTCAGTCATTGCCATGAGTTTTGAACTGCCTGGTTGTGCTGATGAGTTTTCAGGTTCAGCAATGTGTGCAGCAACTACGCCAGGGCCTTGACCGGCCCAGAGTCTTGGAGGTGAGACCGAGGGACACACTTGAAGACAATTTTGAAGACTTTTCCAAAGACAGCTCGAGAGCAGAGCGCAAATTTACCGGTTTGATGCTTCCATCAGCCTAGGTCTAAGGGTCGACCCTGGAAAAGCAAGACTTAAAAAGGAGAAAATCAGATAGAAAGTGTATGAAAGTGTTCGGTTCTGTGCAACGAGCAGAAAGTCTGAAAGGTTCTCGACCGTTTGGCAGACTTTGTGATCGACAGCGTAGTCCTTCAGCAGACTGGGATTGTCCAGGAGCTGAAGAAACTCTCGAGCCTTGGCCGGAAGGACAACATCCTGTGTTTAATGTGTTCAACATGTTGCAAGTGGAAGAGATTCCTCTGGAAGTTTGTCACAGCCAGAGACAGCCGGAGCTGTTCAATATGGTACGTCATGTGCTTCGATGAAAGTCATGATGAAAGATGATGAAAGGGAAAAAAACAGGTCAGTTGCATGTTTTTAAAGTCCAGCAACTTCGCAAGCTAGCTCGGTTCAAGCAGATAGACAGCCATAGAGCCACTCCTGTGGTGTTGAAGTGTGCCAGGCCAGGTATTGAAGATAGTTTTTTCATGCATTTCCAGCCTTTTTTCCCCTCAAGCGCATCATCGGTTCAAAGACTGCAAGATCTCTTCCAGACTCTAGCAACTTCCTTTATTTCTATTTGTTATCCTGATATCCTGAATTAGTTTGACATGTTTTTCTTGCAAAGTTTCTCAAGCGGAGTGTCGCAGTGTAGCTTCTGCTCTGACAGGTCCATGCAGAAGGACGCCGACGCCAAGGCAGTTGCCGCCCCGCCCAAGGATGCCAAGCCAGTTGCCAAGAAGCCACGCCTCGATTGCATCGACGGCTGCCGATTTGCGCTCGTCTTCCCCATTGTCGTGGCGCACTTTGCCAGGTTTGAACCTCAAAGGTGTCATAAGTTGCCATAAGTTGTCACAGACAAGCAAAGACAAAGACCGGGTATAGTTACTGTCACTGTATATTACTTCATTTCCATTCATACAGACGATGTTGTGATGACCTCACGAAACGACACAAAAGAACACTGGCTTCACAGGTGAAAGAATGCGCTCCCTGAGGTTCAGCACCAACAATTTGAAGGCTCTGAAGCTTCTGACCCAGGAGAACGTCTTGGTTGGCGGCTTCTTCGTGATCTCAGGATATGTCTCCGCCTACACGACGACAAAACTTGGAGCTTTAGGAGTTGAAGAGAAGAAAGTGGCGAATCCAGAGCTTTTCTTCTGGCAGAGAGTCATGGCATATTACCCGTTGCACTTCGTCAGTTCCGCTATTTTTGCGCCCATGTTCATTTGGGTGGAGAGGAACTTCAAGGCTTCTTGGAACATGATCGCGTTCCGCGCCTTTTTGAATTTCAGCATGCTGCAGGCTTGGTTCCCAAAGGAGGCTGAGATTTGGAATCAACCCACCTGGTTCCTGTCCGCATTGACCTTCTCCAATTTGACCATGCCCACCCTGGTCTTGCCAAACGTGGCCAATTTGTCCAAGAAGGGCTTGCAGAAACTTCTTGCAGCTTTGTGGGGAGTCTCCTTGTTGCAGAAGGTCAGCTACTCAGAGACTGCTCGCTTCCACAGCAGCAAGGAGCATCCAGTGGATGGCAAGGTCATGATGCCATTGATTTGGAATCTGACACGTTTCCACCCAATTTGGGCGCTCTTTGAGATGACTACCGGCATTATTGCAGCTCGTCATGTTATGCTTGACACAGAAGAGGAGAAGAAGACGGCGCCGATGAATCCAATTTGGCTTTTCTTGGCAGCATATTCTTCGCTGGGACTACGACTTACCAAGTTTGACTTCAATGATGCCATCATCCGAGGAGTGCTCTTTGTGCCACTCTTCACTGAGTTCCTGACAGCGATGCATCGAGATGCATTGACATCCAGTCCGTCGGCAATCACCAAATTCTTCGGCTGCAAGATCATGGCCACCCTGGGATCCCTTGTCTCTTGGCAGCGGTTTCACGATTTCGGTGGTAGCATTTGTCACGACTTGCAACAGTCAAGTGCAAGCTCTAAAATGTCAGTGGATTCGAGGTGTAATGCATGTTCATGCACTGTTTGTAGACATGAATTGAGGAGGTCTCAGTGTGTATATATAATGTATATATATATATATTTAATATATACATATAGTTGTATGACGAATTATTGTGTTTGTAAATGTACATATTTGCAATATCTGTGTATAGTTTGTACAAACAGATTTTATTTCTGCAAGATTTTTGCATATTGCAGCTGTTGATCGGTATCCTTTGGCAAACTTCTAACGTCCGAGGCCTTCCCGATGTTCATCGTGCACGGTCCCGTTGGACAGGTCTTCTACAAGAAAGCAATTGCAAAGAAGTTGTGGGGGAAGCCGATGCCACACAGTTTCTTCCCTTTCTATCTTGCAATCTGCTTGGTCATCAGCCATTTTACCAACGAGTACTTTGTGAAGAACAAGAAGGTTGGTGCCATTTCAGGCAAAGTTGCCCAATTCTTGGCGAATTGGACCGAAGGTATGCTGCGGGATCGATGATAGATTTTGACGCGCAGAGGAACAACCGGCGCCTCACAAAGTCCAGGAGCCGCGTTTGTGCTCGCGCTTTGGCCAAGCGGCCAAGCTCTCGAGCAGCCTGAGCAGCTCGAGTTTGCATTCCTGTTTCAATCCGAAAAAAAGAGATTGGAATTGACCGACCAGATCCATGAATCTCCATGAGGAGTTGAGTATTATTAGAGTATTAACAAGATTTGATAAGTCATATATAGATGATGAGTGAATCTGTGGTGCTGAAGGTTTGCAGGAAAGTACAAGTAAGTCAAGTTTTCGACTCTCGGATCGATTTCTTGCATGTTGCATCTGAGGAGTGCGGGAGACACTGAAATTTCCACAGTGGTCAAGGACTTGAGGTCGCAGTGGAAGGATACTTCGCAGAATTTAGGGATGAGCACCCACCGTTCGTTTTGCCAATGATCAGATGAAGACACTGCTGTTCGGTTCGTACAGCAGAACAGTCATCCATTATACCTTAGGAAGACTTCTTGCTGCGAGATCAGGCGTGGCCCGAAGCACCTTTTGTTTGTGGTCTTCCATGTCAGAGCTTGGGCAAGTGCAGTCAAGTCAGTCCAGTGCGGCCAAGTGCGACACGTGGACAGCGTAGCGCATGATCCCAGCCCGAAGATTCGAAAGCTGAACAAAACGAGCGTCGCTGCTCAACACTGTTTGACAATGTCTAGGTGGTCAAAGGCTTCTGCGAAAGAGGAGGGCTTGACAGGAAGCAAGGCCGTGACATGGAAGAGGACGGGTTTTGCTGGTTGCAACCGAACTACTGATGCTTTATTACAGCAGCCGAAATGTGCCGCGATTGATGCGTATGTGGCCCCATATTGGACATGCAGTCCATCCAATGCAGGGCCTCTTCAACTCCTGCTGTCCACTGGGCTTCATGGATGGTGAGGAGAAGAAGAATTACACCAGGCACTACAAGAGGCGTCCACTGTAAACGTTGGACGATGACGATGACTGACAAATTGATGCACCATTGCAAGCTGGGTCTTTAAGTCTTTGGCTCCTGATGCTTCTTTAATCCTCTTTAGTATGTATATATTAATTGAAGTCAAATTCATTTTACATCTCTTTATTCGAATCCTTCTCACCTCTTTGCAAGAGCACCAGGCTTTGCACACTGCTCGGAGCTGCTGGTCCTGGGAGCCTTGCCAAGCGACTCAAATCGCGGGAGCTGGTGCCGAGCCAGGCAGGGGTTCATTGGATGCTGACATTTGACTCATTTCATTTTGCTTTCAGATCTTTCGAAAAGATATTCTGATTGAAGATCTAATTGCATCTACTGCAGTCAGATTGTAAGGAGCAACTCTTGCATGCGTAGATAGTCTTGTGGCAAAGTTCTTTCAGTTTGGGGCACCGAAAGCTGGGATTGTTTACAGAAGTGACGGCTGCTTCCTTCAATACTCCGGTTGTTTCTCTTGACCCTGGCGACGCCACATGATGATTAATGTTGTTCAAATCAGGTGGCTGCCATGCCTGACGAAGACTTGCGCAGTGAAGCGCAGCGCAAGCAGCAAAGTGCCGCCCGAAACGAGGGACTGCAGGCGTCGTTGCTCTCTTTGTTCGGCTCTGTTCTGATCACTTTGAGGCCGCACTGCCCTTCCCGCTCTTTGCTTCCTTTCCAGTCCATTCCTTTCCAACTCCACGCTTTACCACTGCATTTGCTTGAGATTATTTGAGCCCTCGAAGCTTACCAAAATGATATTTCATGATATTTCCAACATTTGTTGATTATCTACCAGAGAGACCTTCACACAATCCCATCTCCTGCAGATGATAAACAACATGAATGTACACAATAAACAATCCTGAAACACACAACACACAATCAAATATGTACGTATATATCATCCTACTGTAGAGTCGTACTTTTGATTCTAAAGACTTTCTGCATTTACACAGGCAGCTCACGCAGACACAGACAACAAGGCGCACATGTAGGCAACACTTATATTATTCTTAACCACGGTATAAACATAATAAACATACAGACTAGCCACCGTCCCCATTTGCTTCATTCTATCCACCTCCGATGGAAACGCTTCTGCGACTGGCCGCATGTTGTGCCGCTGGAAGTTCCCGCGTTGTGTTGAACGAAGGTTGGACCCTTTGGCTGTTTGATTTCTGCCCTGTCTCAAAGAGGCTGCACTGCTGGCACCAGCCCCACCAGCAGCTGTAACAGAGGCGCTATGCTTGCAGCTGTTGCTATGGTGTTCAACCACCAGAGGCTGCCCTCCTGAAATAGTTAGGACATAGTCTGATATGTATGTGTATATAACCGTGTATATATATATATATATCTCTACATACATACATACATACATACATACATACATACATACATACATCTAGGTAAATTATAACGACCTCACTGTGACCTCACTGGAATATATGGTTAGTATAGGGAATCATCCCCAAATGGCCTTAATTCAAACCAGATACATACATACATACATACATACATACATACATTCATACATACATATAGATGCTGATTGTATGGTTTGAGATCACCCATTTGGCGCACATGAAAAATGCATGTCCAAGTCAATTCAACCTGTGGAATATTACCTCATTCGAAGGAACACGATTATTCCATAGCGATTTCCTTGGGCCATGTTTTCCCAAATTTGCGGGGGAATGAATTGGAGTAGGATATACTATATACATTTGATCAGATGCTTTTATTTGTCAACTGCCCTCTTCATGTCAAGTTGTCGGTAACAACACGTCCTTCGATGACTCCACTTTTCACAGAATGAATGGCTTTGACCCTGTCTGTTTGATTCTTCTTGGGATTACTTATACAATACTATATAGATGTGAAGATTGCATTCATTCAGGTGTATGATTTATGACCCTGCAAAACCGTCCAAATGGCATTTACATGCAGGACTACACGTGCCCAAAGTGTGGTTCACACAATTGCTGCCGCAGAGAGATCCAAACTGGATGGCACAATGATCACCAAGATGCGACGCTCGTTTGGAAAGCTGGTTAACAGAGTTGTTTTGAGATGCACTACTATTGCTGTTGCTTTTTGGTTCTGCAATTGAATCTTCTATTTCCTTTGAATCTACGAAACACACTCACAGACTTGATGTCTTTGTTGCTCGTTGTCCAGTCGCTTATTTCGGGATGTTTTTTTGTTGTGATGGGGTGGCAGTCAAGTTCCACAGCAGTCCGTGATCCAAGACTACACCACAGCCATCAACAGCCAGATTATATCATCAGTGTGAATGTTAGTGCGTCATGTTAGTACCTGCATTGGAAAGGACCCTCTTTGTTGCTTGCCTCGATTGCTTCTTGGCCTGCACTGGTCACTCCATTGGTATGGCAGAACCAGGTCAGCTTTTGTGGGACGGTGAGACCTGGAAAGCGCGCCTTGAGGTGGTCATCGCTGGAAGGAATCTGATGACCATGGCCTAGCTGGCTAGTCACTGCCCGTGTTCGAAATGTTGGGGCTGTGAGCTCCCTGAAAAAGGAATTGGCTGCATCTGGCTGCCAATTGTACCCAATTGTGGCCAAACCATGGAGCAACCATCTTTGCAATCTGATTGTAGCATATTGCAGCATCAAAAAGGTTGAACTATCTTGAGCTTCAATGTTGGGCTTCTCCACTGACTTTGATTGATTTCGTGTTCGAATATTCCTGCACTGCATTTGTCAATACCTGTCCTAATCTTTTCTTGTTCTCGAGCGCCTCTACTGCCTGTGCACATCTTGGGGCAGTTTTCCCCTTGTTCCATTGAAACAAACACGCAATGTTCAAACAGTTTCAAATATGTTCAATCGATATTAACAAATTTCAACAAGTACAAATGTTTGTCTTTGTATTTGAGCAAAGTCATGCTTGACAAGCTGCACTTGGTTGCCGAAGACCCTCTTTAGGGTTTCAGACGGCTCAAGCAGACTTCGGCCAAGTGCCACGTCAAGCTAGCCGGGGCCAAAGTTTTTCGGTCTAGCAGACAAGAATGATTGGTGTGACAAAGTGAGTCAAATGAAGCCGTGTGTTTTCTTGGTGTTATTGCAAAGCTGAACCACCTAATTTCCTCGCAGAATGTTGCAGAAAGTTACTGACCACATGTTTTGGAATTTCACCCCTGGGATAAGTTTCTTGAGGTGAGGAATGAACAAAGGAGGAGAGGCTGGACCTAATGTAGACACTAGCGCAGGACAAACAAACTGAGGACGCAAAAAAGAAGGATTCGCTCACTGGACGAACAAGTCATGAGTCTTGACAGTAAGTCTTCTGAAGGCATGTTGTGGCAGATTTGACAGCTTGTAGCAAGTTGTGAGAACTCTGTTCAGGTGCAGCAGTTTTCCTCTGCTCCACAAGCTGTGGGATCGAGGAATAAGTGTCTAGACAGCAGTGAAAGCTTCGACTTTGCCCAAATCCATGTTCCATTTTCATCCATTTTCCATGTTCCAGTACGCAGTTTGCAAAGATGTGCCAAGGAAGGCATTAACTTTCCATTGGGTTTGGTATTCGGGGCGGCTTTTGAAGTCTGTGGTTGGCTCCATCTTGATTTGGCTTCATTGCTCAGGTACAGAGATCCGAATGACACGAAGGGTCATGGGAACATCATGTGCCACAGCAGTCGATGTGAAGTCAACCTGAGTCTGAAATTGGAGAAAGCAATGCTAGTAGACGTGGTCACTGGATCGTTGTGGCATACGCCGCGGCATATTGTGCGGCATATGTTTTAAATCTTGTTGATAAATGCTGCGTGATATTTGTTGACTTATGTACGAGGTACGATCGCCGCGTTGTGCGTGGAAACACGTACGCAGCTATCGTCCAACCTGAAGATGAAACAGAGGTTCCGAGCTTCGTGGTTAGTGACGTCTGCACAAGAGTCCAAGGGACGACTTCTACACGAAACATTGATAGATGAATGCAGTGCATATGAAGTTCACACCAATTTCACACTGTGTTCTGTTTTCTTTTCAAGTTCTGAAAGGTGCAAAAGCAAAGGGATGCCCAGCGCCGGAGATTGCGCACAAAGCTCAGAACTGTGCGTAGCATCTAGCTATTCTAGCTTCAACTGTCTGGAAACGTCCTCTTTTGACTTTTCCACTATTCCAAGTTGTGGAAAAAGATTACAGTGGCCGGAGTGAGCTGCTTTCCACTGCAAGATGCAAAGCTGCCTAGGTGCAAATGAAACGAAGAGACGCCCTGGGACTCCGGAAGCAGTTCCTGGAGCCTGCCTCAGTTTCATGCGGAGTTTGTTGACATTTCAAAATAGTTCATAAAATACTTCAAGATATGTCAAGCGCATTCAGACATATCCTATCATATTTTCATATTGAACATATTCATGACTTCCTGCCTCCTGCAGAATGGTTTCTCTTGGAGCTAGAGACATGTTGGAAGTTTTCCCTCCCCAGCTGGATCACACAAGCTGTTTAGATCCTTGTCAGTTCAAGGTCGCAAGCACATGGACATTCAGACCGACACGTGCGCCATGATTTGCATGTCATGCCTACAGGTGACGAGGTCAAAGTATGTCAAAGTCTTCTGGAGTGCTGAGCATTGCGAGCAACTTTCAAGTCATGTCAGACCGAACTGGGACTTTACCTAGGCTTTCGCATCAGGATAATGTTAGGATATGTCAGGCACACCAGGCACACATCGCGCATAGATTCTGACAGTCACAGGTATTTGGAGAAACTGACCGATCGTATTGTCGAGTTTGAGGCCAGGTTGGTACAGGTGAAGCGTTGGGAAAATCTTGAGAGCAATGCCTTGTAGAGCTTCGAGAGCTCGTTTTGATACAGAGTTTCCCATAGCGATTTTGTAGCTTTCAAGGCTTTAAAGCTTAGGTGATGCAGGCAGTACTGTTGAGAGAACGTCCAGGCAGAAACGCAGACAGACTTCATCCTGGACCGTCCGCCCTCACCGCTCTTCATGCCGGCGAAGGCAATTTTTTAAACAAGGAAATTGCTTTGCAATTGATGTCCTTTGGATGTCCAGGTGTGACTTTGCGCAAGGTCAACTGTTTTTCCTCTTGCAAGCTGATCAAATTTGACGGCTTGGTTGGTTCGAAGAAGCTGTTGATTGGCCAGTGGGAAAACAAAGCCGTATAGCATCATAGGCCGTGGCGTGTCTTCTCTACTGAGCCATACGCTCCATCAGTGGAAAAATTGCAGAATGGTGTACAACCTGCTGAGATGCGATGGTGATACAATGTGATCATCTGTACTGTATCAAAATATTAGGTAGGATGCCAGAATTGAAGCACGAAACCCTTCTCCATTCTCTCTCTCTCTCTCTCTATCTCCCCGTCTCTCCGTCTCTCTCTTTTTCATCTCTCATGTTGGTTGAGCAAAGTGCAACTTTTGCAGAAGGGGAGGATTCTGCAGACTTTATATACAGAATTGCAACGCTTGCCTGCTTCAGATCGGTATCGACATAGAGACGCAGATCGAGGAGGGTGAATTGTTCGATTTTGACGTCGAATGCGAACCAGTGTTGGAGGTGTGACGGTGTGGGGGGACGACGCAGATGCTTTGAGACACTTTAAGACACTTTACGACACTTCAAGACACTTTGACAATGTTTAACTCAGATTGACCAAGCCCAGCTGTGTGCTTTGTGTTCTGCTCGTGTTCTGCTCGTGTTCTGCGCTTCAGCTGCGGCTCTTCAGGTCCTTGTGGGCAAGACCCTCGAGCAGAGCATGATGGAGGTCCTCGAAGAAGAAGAACTCGCCTCTCTGCAGAGGCTCCACAGCTCCAAAACGAAAGAAAACCACAGCTCCACAGCCACCACTTTACCATACTTTACCAACACATTTTACCACCATACTAGGATTTTTACACAGTTTTATTACAGTCAATACTTAGAGAACATAAGTTGCATAGCAACAAAGCAGTGTTTGCATCAAATATCATCATTCATATGATCAAGAATTGGTCGACTATGATCAAACCTCCTAGCATTTCCTAGCAAATCTGTGCATTGCAGTAGTTTTCGTAGCTTTTCTGTTTGACCGCCGCGCAGCTGTTGCCTTTGTGTCGCTTTTCGGTTGAGGCACCAGGAGGACTTCGAGAAGCGTCGCAATGCGGAGCTGTTGGAGGTGCTGAGGGTATAGCATGACCTGACAAGACGTATGACATTATTGACATTGACGAAGACATGAGCTATGTGAATCTTAGGTGAGTCTTATAGGGTCTTGTATGAGCTATGAGATGATATGAGATGTATAACATCGTATGATAATGATATTGTGAGTATAACGCTGACATTGCGCATGTGTTTATAATGAACTCTAAATCGGCTGATTGTTTGAATTGTCATTTGTATAGCCTTTCTATGCTCTGTGTATTTCTCTTTTTCACAAGATGAGATGCATGACAGACATCACATGTGATTTTACCTTGTAGAGTCCAGATTAGTTGTCGATATTGGACCTCTCTTGAGTTCCACAAGTTCCACCATTGCAAAACTGGTCCAAGACTCTGAAGCTCAAGAAATTCCGGAGAAGAACAAATGGCTATTTGATCTCAAGCTTTCAGACGGCATCAAAATGCCTCGTTGCCTTTGTTTGCCACCTTGTGATTGTTTTGTGGTTGTGTTGTGATTGGTTGTTCCGGGCAGTTTGGCCATGTTTTGGCTAGGTACAACGCATGGAAGCAGCAGAGAAGCGTCGTGCGGACGAAGTCCAGCGCAGGGTGGCGCAGCAAGTGGCGGTCTCAAGTTGTCAATTTGTACTCTCAACTTGCACGGCAAGTAGGTCATTTCATGTCAATTCTGTGTGCACTCTGGGTCTGCACTCTGGGTGTGCCCTGGTGCTTTTCTTCCCAGATTCTCTCGAGTTCAGTTTGAGGATGGCAAAAGACTAGTGACTTTCGCAGTGGCCACCAAGGCTGCAAAGCGAGAGCAAGACGTGTGCACCATGCGGAAGGCTGGACGTGTTTGGAAGATGCATTGATCACTCTCCACTCTCCACGGTCAACTCAGACCGACCGCTTTCAAAAACTTCCAAAATTTTGGGAGATCTGGTAGCACATACTATACACCAGATAACACTAGACTAGATAAGTACATGATAAAATAAGTAGATAAGAATAGACAAGACTGATGACTGATGTAATACTACGTATATGTAATATGTGTGTATATATATATATATATTATATATACATAGAAAGGACTTTGCAGAACTCACCATCCCCCAAGCCCCCACATACCGGTTGCGTGTAGGAGAAAAAGTGTTGGACAGTTTGTAACATGTTTTGTTCGATGTTTTGTAACTTGTACTCCCTGCTTTGCCGTGAAGAATGCATGGCAGCTGGCAGGTCTTATCTCGGCAAGTTGCAGTCGAGCATCTTCAAGGCGCAGTCTCGGTGGAGACAGTCTGTCACATATGCTTAAAGCTCTAATAAGTTTGTCTTATAGCAACAGTTGAGATTCTTTATCTATAAGAATCTTCACAATATTCAGATGTAAATTGTTGGGATTGGGCTGACATCTGCTTTGCAAGGTCTCAAGGACCGCATGTTGCTACATCTCGACGATGCAGCAGGGAGCTTACATCGTGAGACTTTGACTTGTAGAGATCAGCATAATATGTTTCGTATCAGCTGGATCTGACCCAGGGTGTGTTTGCAGATGTCGGAAGCATGGCAGTGGAGACGAAGTTCTTGCCAGCGTTGTACCAGGCAGGACAAACCTGACTGTACCATACTGTACCAGCGTCTAGACCAGAATTGTTTCCAAGTGGGGATCATCAAAGAGTACTCATACCGATACTTCCTTTTAAAGTGTTTAGTAGGCTTTCATACATAAAGTTCAAAGAATCATTTGAGGCCAGATGACCATCCCTGCTAGAGGGAGATTTGACCCTAGCTCATAGAGAACATGCTGAAACCATCCCTGAAACGCATTTGCTCCCAACATGTTTGTCATAGCCGCAGAATTTCATAGAAATGTTAGTTGAAATGGTTCTTTTCGGCAAAGAGAGAGCATCCCTGAGAGAGACACGCGCTACCGACATTTTTCCTTGGCAGATGGTGACCCAGCAGATCAAGAACATTGCTCGAGAGCGAGTTTTGGCAGTCAGTTCCTTGAAACGTCGTAGCACTTAAATCAGAGTGCATTCGGAGTGCTTCGAATTCCTGTCCTGGACACACATTGGTCACCAACTATGTAAACCTCCCTATTATCTTCATATAGAATTATAGATTGTAGCTGCGAATTTCTGAGGATGCCATGATCGAATCCACCGTCGTGGAGAAGTCCATCCACTTAGACATTTGTCAAAGAGTCTCACACACACACACACTTTGCAGCAGACTTTGCAGCAGACTTTTCAGCAGAGATGCTTTGACAGGTATGACAAGAGGTGTATTTTAATTCTTCATTTTGTACACTGAGAAGCTACTTTCCTTTTTAAGATGTTGTCATGATGCATCTCCAAATGGTGTCATGCTTTTGACCTCCTCGATTCTCATTGCTCCAGGTTAGATCAACATGCCAAGATGCTAGACATCGAGCGACGGCGCTTAGCACTGATCGACGAAGCTGAACGCCAGGCTTTCCTCTGAAACTGTCTCTGACTGTCTCTCTCTCACCTGCCATTCTACCCATTCTACTTACTGTGGCAAGATTTGTAAGATCTGTTTCATCACGGTTTGCTGTCATATTTGTATTTGCTGTCACAGCAGGCTAGAGAAGAAAAGCAGGAGGCACGGGTATGGTATGCGTTGGCTTTGATAAGACGTGATGCGAATAGATTGTTCAGGTTTCTGGTTGTTGGGCTGCTGCAGTGGACGGTTTAACTTGACTGCAAGAGAGATCCGGTTTGCCGATGCCTTTTCCAATGCATATCTGCACAGTGCATGTAAGTTTTTTTTTGCTCTCCACTTGTCTTGCCAAATCAGACATTTATTTGTATATAATTTCTATAATATATATATATATAATATATATATATATAGTCTATACAAATTGTTGAACATGACATCCAGTGATCTGAACTCAAAGGATAGGTCCCACAGAAAAAGGTTTACTGATTCACCAGATCCTGTGATATATGCATTTCAAGTGATTCAAGTGTTTCAATGTCATGTTGCTACATCATCCTGCAGGCCCTTGCCCAGAAGCAGGCAGAAACCGAACAGTTAAAGGTGCAACAGCCCCTTGGCAGACACGGCTGATATGGCTGATATTCGTTGATGTCAGACAAGTTCCAGACGACTTCATGTCTTGCTTTGTTCCTTTGAGACTTTAAGCACGTGCACAAAGAAACGCCTCTATGAGAGTTTTGTCGCTTCGAGTAGCAGCAGTGAAATACATGAACTTGTAAAGCAAAGAAACACGATGACTGGCATGTGTTTAGTTTGACGTAAGAAACGATAGAAAAAGCAGGCAAACCACAGGCAAGCCCAGGTACAGATGTAACAAATTGATTGCTGCGAGCTCTGCCAAGGCAGAAGATGATGGAATGGGAAGCCTTCATTCCTGATCCACCGCCAAAGCCAGATGAGGCCAATAGTCTTCAAGTGGAAACAGCTTCAGACAAGACCATTGAGAAATCGAAATGACAATGGTTTTGTTTTGATTCCAAGCAGTAGTTCAAACATGTTGATCTGATATCATCCGATATGATCTGATGTTGGTTATGTTGTTTCAAAGCTTCTGAAACTCCAAATCTTCGGCGACTTTTCTCGACCTCGTTGACAGTTGGAAATTGTGGAGATCAGAGCAGAGGAGCTTTTGGTGGTGGGGTCCTTGGGGTCCTGGGGGCCTCAGTTGAGGTTGGAGTGAAGCGTGACATGTGTGGAGAATTGCCCGGCTGTATATTTGTGATAAGATGTGATAAGTCATATCGTGAATCCTATCATGTTCCTTTCACTGTCGTGTTGGTTTTGCATGTACCACTTGTGATGCTTTCAGTGTTTCTGTTAACTTGACCCTGTGCAAACTGGTCAGCTCTCAGCTGCCGTACACTTGTGATATCTTGTGATCATTTGTGCATGAAACCGAGGCTTTGGAGGATGGTACGATTGTACCAGTGACTGAGGAGCAGCTGCCGGCATTGCAGGAGTTGTCAGAAGCTGAGAAAATCCCTTGACAAAGCATGGGATAACAAGGCACACATGGCATCTCGTCACAAAGCCTCAGCATACCTTGGCCTTAGTTTGATATGTCCACACATTTTGACCCTTGCCATCACAGGTTTGCCCAAGAGAAGGAAGAGGGGCAGAAGCTTCTTGGCAAGCCCGTGGTGCAACCTCCACCAGAAGGCAGAATGGACAAAGATATCAAGAGCTCATTGCAGAGCTCAGGAAATTTGCTACAAATGCATTTAGGCTTGAGCTCTTGGACATGCATCGATGCTGCATCACACAAATCAATTCTCCATTGAGTTTCTTTCAGTCTTATCTGGTAGCCATGGTGCTTTTGCTTCTTGCGCTTCTTGATTTCCAGGTGAAGATAGTGAGCCCAAGACGGTTCTGGAGAGCTTCCGTGTTGGAGTACCTGGAGAAGGTTGGGAGAGTTGGATGTTTTTGGCCTCGACAAACACTCTGTTGGTTCGCTGAAAATGCGTCATCTTCAGTGGCACAGAGATGCACAGAGATGCACAGAGATGCACAGAGATGCACAGAGATGCACAGAGATGCACGGAGATGCACGGAGATGCACAGAGATGCACAGAGTCTCTGAAAGCCAGGTTCTTTCAGCGATTGTCACAAACTCTTTCCATATGGATAGCCTGTCGCGAGGCATTCCAGAGGCTGCCGACCCTGAAGCACCCAAGGAGAGGAACTTGTGAAGCCTCCACTTGTCCATTCCTATCCTGCAGCGACCTTGCCCTCCAGTATTGTGATGCATTTTGCTTTACAATGACTTGAACTCAGCAGTCTTCACTTTGCTCTTGAATCAAACTCGCTCCTGCGTCTTGAGTCTGCCGCAGTCTCCAAACATCATGAATTTTTGTTTTGTTGGGCCAATGAAGGCTTTGGGTTTGAATGAAGACTGTGTTGACTATGTGATGTTACCGGAAACCATTGGTGGAATACAGTGGGGATATGGAACAATGAACTCGCAGTGTTTGAAACAATTTTGTGCTCTTTGTTGCCTACCCGATGCATGGTGAAACGGCAATGACAGGAAGGTGAAGCTCCGCCTTGAGGCGAGCTTCGAGCTTTGTGAGTTCGAGAGCGGGGGATGGGTCAACACCAAGAATCAACAAGAACCAAAACGCTGGAAATGTCAACATTTCTAAAGAGATCCAAATGGTCAATTCTGCTCCTGGTTGTGATGTTCACAAGGGTATATACGTGGGTTTTGACTGACTTTCACGTGCTTCTCTTAAGTCTTTTGTTTTTGTTTGCCTAGTTGTCTGGTTGTTATCAACACAATGGACTTAAATGGGCAGGTTACATAGCAGCAGTTAGTGGAAACCAGCTGCTAGTGACTTACCATATCTTGCTTGCCATGCAAGTGAAAGCAGAGAAACAATGTCGACTCTTAACCTTGACAAGTACTCAGGCCGTACACGGAAAGGGTCTTCATGCTTGTGCTCCCTTGTACATCAAGATTCTGAGAAGCGGCAAGAATCTCGCAAAGACTTGCCTTGCAGGAGAATCTATTGCGGCATTTGGCATGATCTGATCCCAAGAAAACCCTTGCCAAAGATTGCGGAGCAGAGCTACTGAAAGCGGTTTTGAACTTTTGATGTCTCCGATGTCGCCATCTACTTGTCAGATTTCTTGGTCAAGAGGCTCCAAAATCGTGGCAATTGACAAGCTTGGTAATTGATGAGACGCCCTGATCGCAAGACTGCGAACAGGGCAATCGATACACTTCTCACCTGCATTGTCTGTATTCACTATACAGGCACAGGCAGTTGAAACCAGAAGCACGTCCGTTTCATACTCTGAAACGTACTCTACTGTAGGCTGCGAATCTGAAGCAAAATTGGGTTTTGACACGTAACAAGAGTATCCTGACCATGAAAGACAACTTACACAAGAGCATAGCTCATCTCAACCTGTTTTACGACGACAAGGTGCCGTGCAGGTCGCAACATGCAACCTGCAGCCTTTTGCCTGTGTTTCTGATAGTTTCACCAAAAGTTGTACTTGAAGCATTGCATCCGATTGCATCTCTTGTAACGATATCTCAGCAATTGCAAAAGAGCCGGCCATGACGTGAATGCAGTGCTTTGTTGCAGAAAAGACATACTTTATTCATTCTCAACCAACGTTTGGACAAATCTAGAGGAGTTTGAAATGATGCAGAAAGACATCAAGAAACTCAATCCATAGTTCCAGTCATTTTCCAACTTCAAGGAGTTACTTACAGGCGTGCACAAGCTTCAAGCAGCATGTCGACAATGGCCCCTTAGTCTCCGAGACACTGGGACGTGCAGAGGGAGGTTGAGGTGAAGATGATGTATCTTGAATTATCGTGACCTCTGCAACGCGATACTCCTTGATTGATGGGTCGCACATAAAAAGGACAGCAGGAAGGTTTTCATTCTGTCCTGAATATATCTGGGTGCTGGGGCATTTGCGGCTCAGACGCTCACTCGCTTTCTTTGACTCGAGCACTACAAGGCCTGCTTTCTCACCAGATCCAGGTTTTCTACCGTTGGACCATCAGATTTCGTGGTAGGAATCATCCAATTGAAATTTGCCAAGCAACGGGTATTTCCCTTTTGAACATTAAATCAAATCGAAGATGGCGTTCCAATCAAATATATGAGAATATACCACGGTGATCCACAATGTAGTATACACACTTGTCTACCTCTGAGAGGATTGGGCCACACAGCGAAAGCTACAGATCCGACCAAATTTTAGCCATTTCTGCACTTTATTTGGAGGGGTTTGACAAAAAATCGAGTCCCCGAAGTCGGAAATCTGGTGAGGACTCCAATTTTCCGGAGTGTAGATCATCCATAGATCTATCAAGGTCTTTGTAATTAAAGAGCATGTTTACTGTCGGCAGACAGTTCCGAAACGGGCATTTGGTTTTTGCCCTTGAAGTATGCGTTTAAGACCAAACGATGCAACAGGAATAGATGGGTTCACTATGCACAAGACATTCTTCTAAGTGTTGAAAGCATCACCTGGCCAGAACTCATCCCAATGGATTGAATTGGAAGGCCCTTTTTGGGAGCGCTTGCCTTGAACATCCTTTCACATGGGGGATGAAGTCAGTGCGTTGCCGCCTGGCGCTGCCAAATGGTGGTCATACAATTTGTCAAAGACAGACGGACATGTGTTGGGCAGTCAATAGTTGTGACTCGCACCTAGAAGTCTTGGCAATTAAATTCAACATCCAAGAGTGGACGCTTGTTCCTTGGTAGATGCAGGAAGGACAGCTGTTTTGTAGTTGCCAGCATATCTTTCAGAGAGAGTTGGTTCTGAACCTACTGGGCTTGGAAGATCTGTTAAGATCCGCGAAGGTCTGGTCTTGCCTATTTTTTCAACTGTTCTCCCTCTGCGGCCCTGCAGTCATGGCAAAATTTGGCTCTCTTGACGAACTGCGGAAGAAGGAGAGGGTCGAGAGAGTTGAGAGAGTCCAGAGAGTCGAGAGTCTCATGGATCGGCCATGGCACTTCATGACTGGCAGCTCCAAGCTCCATGGATTTCAAACGAATTTCAAACGATTTTCAATCAGTTTGAACCAGTATTCAAAATATTCAAACCTGAAGACGATGACACACAGCGTTTTGTACAGTCCATCAGTCTATCGTTGCGGCGGGTTTGGGTAAGCTGTGATCCTTGCAGCAGCTTGACAGGAGGAAGAAGACAAAGAGAACTCCAACAGTTACGTGGGGGGAGACAAGAGGCGCACAATTCAATTGATGTGGCCAACGAATTGCAACAAATTTCAATTGCAATGAACTCAAATCCATCAGCGGAGTGTGCGGAAGAGGTATGTAGCCCCCATTGAACCTCGGCAATAGAAGCTCATGTACGGCAAATGTGAGTTCCATATTGTAGAAATGGATCTGATGCTGTGTATGTCAAACATCGGAGGCTGCTCAACAGTGTTGATACCGTAAAATGAGGCATAGTAGCCTTGTTGAATGCAGGCGGCATCTGTTTATATCTATATTACGAAAGCCAGCCGGCAGGCTAGGCTGAAGTTATTATTACGAACGAAAGTGAGCTTAAGGGGTTTGGGGGGAGAGCTGACCAAAAGGCGCCATTTTGACGCAAATAGGTGGTGTTCTACCTGGAGCACCGGGTCGTTTTTGAGGGTTATGTACCGTGTCGCAATTGAGTGA